>QRFJ01005262.1:30000-299341 GCA_006176705.1 Cocos nucifera | reverse complement strand
ATCAGCCCATGATCTCAAGGGTACAAAACGAACACTGACTCAACAATAACACAGTTTTATGATCGGTCTAGCTCCCATGCGAACCAACGCAGGACCTCTCACTGTAGGACTCAACACTGACACTTACATTGGTTGAAAAACATCAAATCCATGTTCTTACATAGGTTAAAGAAAACTAAATCCATGTTCTTTCATAGGTTGAAAAAAACTAAATCCATGCAACCTTGTTTCTCATGTTCATTTCTAGCTTCTGCCTTTGCTATTCCCAAGGCCGCCACCGCTTCAAACCTTGGCTCCTTAGGCTGAAACTTCTGCTTGACATACACATCCATGTAGTCCCCAAACACAAACTTGGGGTACAAAGGTTGAGGAGCCTCTTCTGCAGTGGTTGCTGGAGCTATGGTGGCCTTGAGGGAGGGGTTGTAGAAGGACGCAATGGAGCGGCGGTTACCGTTGCTGGTGGCGAGCACACGGTGCCACACGCTCTTGTATCGCCCATTGCTGAGCACCTCAATCTGATCTCCGATGTTGATCACAATGGCATTGGCTACTGGCTGGACATCGATCCATCGGCCATCTTTAAGTATCTGGAGTCCACCGACTTGGTCGTCTTGGAAAAGAAGGATGACACCGCCGGCATCGGTGTGGGCACGAAGGCCTTGAACCAGGTCTAGGCGAGGGCATGGCGGGTAGTGGCTCACCTTGGTCCCGAAGAAAGGCTCATGTTCACCATTGCCAGAGAAGGCATTCTTTATGCAGCCCTTCTCTAAACCCAAGTTTTCATCCATTATTTCCATCAGTTTCTCAGCCAGTTTCCTGAGCTCTCTCCTGTACTCCTTCATTGTTTCCCTGCAAGTCAAGGAAGAAACATCTAACACTTGAGGAGAGGAGAAGGGTTTTAATGAAGCAATTCTATATATATGTTTCCCAAGTGGAGGATCTTACTTGAACTCTGAGGGTTTGGATGGCCATTCATTGTCATCTTGGAGAACAAACACATCCTCCCAATCCACATTGTCCAACCGCCGAACGTTACCGATCTCCTCGCCTTCTTGATCCACCAATTTGTTCAACAACCGGACGGGGTTGGATTTCCTGAAGGCTTCAGCTCTCAGTTTGTAGCATTCAGAGCTGACCTTCTTCACGCGTTCGAGAAGCTCCACCGGAATCCCATGGTTCACAACCTAACAACAACAAGAAGAAGAAGGTTATTGAGAATATATAAATTACAACATTTTGCTCATGGCCTAATGGGTTGCTGCAGTGTTATTGACTAACCTGAAAGAATCCCCACTCTTCGCATCCATTGGCGATCTTAGCCAAAGTTTCAGCCCTTCTCTTTTCCAGTCCAACTTCGAGAAGTCGATGACCGGAATTGCCATGTCTAATAGCAAAGGTGGTTCTGGAGAGGACGAGAACTGAGAAGCTTTACGGCAAGTTTTGCAAGTCAATCTTCTGCTGTGAATGGAATTAAGTGGTGGCTTGGTTGGCCTTTTATAGTGCACCAGGATGGATGACCGTCTAAGTTTTGCCAAAGTTACGATCCAGAGTAATGAAATGGCGTGCTCTGTCTTGACTAGAGGATAGAAATTAATCACATTAATCAGGTGTAAAAGGCCCGCGAAAGATCCCTGAAGCAATACTAGCCGGTGGCTAAGCTTGGACAAAAGCTCATCTGGGTGCCTGCAGTTCGTCAACGTCGATAGCCCTCGTCATTGACTGAGATATCTAGGCCTCCTCTCCAATCTAGGTTGGACCTGGATGGTCTTAATTCTATGTTGGCCACGCGCTCTCTCTCTCTCTCTCTCTAGATATATATATATATATATATATACATACATGGATGTATGCATGAGTATCATAGTTAAATCTACAGGAGGCTTAAATAATTTGTCGGCAAAATGTTGTACATTAGATGTACATGTTTATTGAGATTTCATCAAATCTTTGGATCACATCATATTCTGAGATCATATGATTTTCTTAGTGATCATTTTTCACACATATTCTGAGGCAGAATTGCAATTGGAATAAACCTTTTGAGGTCTAGAGGTATGGTAACAAAATCCAATTCAGACTTTTCTACGGGTTGCCTGGTCCTCTAATATGTGGACGATTAGATTTTAGCGAAGCTTCGCATCACTTCTGCTAGATGTCGATAAGCTTTTACCCTTGGGTCGACATAGGCATGCTAAATTCTTTCTTCGTGGAGCTTTCCACCCTTGGATTATTTGTCCTCTTGAGTCCGGCAACAGTGCAAGTTTTTGGACACTTCTGTTTCGAGTCTTTCTATGAAAGCTCCATTAAGCTTCGTGCATAGATTTCATACGCCAGAAATGGTTGGACGCCTCTTTGCTTCAATCTTTGACCGTAAACTTGGTAGATGACGAGTCAAACCGTTTTGTAAGCTATTCAAGCTCAACTTGATTCAATTATTATTATGTTTGAGTCGAGTTCGAATAATAGGATACTTGACTCAAAAACTCATAAATCTATTTGAATATATATATATATATATATATTAATAATATTAATTTTATTTATAATATATATATTAATAGTAAGATAAGTCTCGATTTGTTCGAGCTCGAGTATGCTTGCTTCATATTCGAATCGAGTTGAATCGATCTCGAATTTTATCTATTTTTCATCGAGCCAAGTTCGAACTTAAAATATTAAAGCTCAATCGAGCTTAAGCCAAATTTTGAGTTCGAATATTTTGAGTCAAATTGAGCTTAAGCTTTTAGTTACTCAACTCAACTCAGCTAGATTGTATCTCTAATTTGGATGATGTTCTATTCTCGAAGTTATTAGGACTTTCAAGCCTAGAAAGTAGTGTTAGCATCATGTCCAGCCAATAGAAAATTATCACCATGACGTAGACTTATGTTGTCCGTGCAATTATGATATCCAAAATGTTGGTATGGTAAAACTAGAAAACTATCATATAGCGATGCATGTAGTTAAAATTAGGCCTCACTAGCCAAATAACATGCGAGTTGTTTGAATTGGACTCAGACACAAGCTTGACTTGATTTTGTTTAATCAAGTTCGAATGGCTCAAATAATTTTTCGAGTCGAGCTCGAGTAGCAAAATACTCGACTCGAAGATTCGTGAGTCAAATCAGATATGTATATTTTTTATAATATTATATTTTATTTTTAATATATATTATTAATTTAATATTTTAAAATATAATATTTATATATTTTTGGACTAATATAATATTAAATTTTTAACTATGTGCTTTAATTATGACCAAGACTCGAATTCAAGCTTAAACTCAAGCTCGAGTATAGTTTGGTTGATGTTCGAACCGAGTTCGAACTTAGGATATTAAGGCTCGATCGAGCTTGAGCCAAATTTCGAATCCGAGTATTTTGAGTCGAATCAAGCTTAAGCTTCTAGTTACTCAACTCAACTCGGCTCGATTGTATCCCTAATTTGGATGATGTTATATTCTCGAAGTTATTAGGACTTCCAAGCCCAGATGGTAGTGTTAGCATCATGTCCCACCAATAGAAAATTATCACCATGACGTAGACTTATGTTGTCCGTGCAATTATGATATCTAAGATGTTGGTATGGTAAAACTAGAAAACTATCATATAGTGAGGTTATCTGCATGCATGTAGTTAAAATTAGGCCTCACTTGCCAAATAACTTGCGAGTTGCTTGAATTGGACTCAGACGCAAGCTTGACTTGATTTTATTTAATCAAGTCCGAATGGCTCAAATAATTTTTTGAGTCGAGCTCGAGTAGCAAAATACTCGACTTGAAGACTCGTAAGTTAAGTCAGATGTATATTTTTAAATTATATTTTATTTTTAATATATATTATTAATTTAATATTTTAAAATATGATATTTATATATTTTTGGACTAATATAATACTAAATTTTTAACTATATGCTTTAATTATGACCAAGACTCGAATTCAAGCTTAAACTCAAGCTCGAGTATAGTTTGGTTGATGTTCGAATCGATCTTAAATGTTGCTTTATTTTTTTTTTTTTTTATCATATCAACTTCATGCTTGAATACTAAGATTTGATCAATCCCAAGTCAAGTTTCAAACTTTAGTATTTTGAATAAAGTCAAACTTAATTAAGTCTTTAGCTACTTGATTTGATTTGGCTCAATTACACCCGAAGGCCTGAGGCAATGCATGCCCTCTTTTTCTTGTATCAATCATGATTTGTGATATGATAGCAAGTAAATTATCACCTATATATATATATATATATATATATATGGATAATTATAGACATTGAGAAATGATAATTCTATATTAGATAGGTTAAGGGATACTTGTATACCCTTAGGGCCTATTCATCTAAATGTCTGAATTTTTAGACAAGGTCTTAACAACAGATGTAGAGGGTGAATTTTAAGAACAAACAATGCCAAGACTATGATCCTGTATAACTTTAATATAAATTAAATTCACCATGATATGTTATTTTTCTTGCTCCAAAATTCAAATATTTTGCCATTTGCATTTCTGCCATCTCTCTCTTTTCTTTCCCTTCTGCAGTATTGGAGAGCCTGATACCATACAAGGATGGGATAAAGAAGGGATATTGATTAGTAGATGGTGGAACCTAGTCTTCTGCCAGTATATTTGAGCTTGTCTTTAGTTTGCCAGAGCTTGAAATAGATTTTCATGTAATTGAACTTTAACTTTGGTAATTTAACTTATCGTGATTAACATGATTTTGTGCTTGAAGTATATTATGGAGTAATTATCATATTTGCATTTGCATGGAAAATGAAGAAATTTGGAATCTGGCATTTGCTTTCTTTTCTTTTTTTCCTCACTGATCACCAATTTCAAATAGTAACTCCACGCTATTCATTGTAGTCATTGCTGTTTGTCCAATTCATTCCCTTTTTCTCCTGAGCTTAGATCTCGGCCTTGGCGTTTGGTTGTATGTTTGATGTCAAAGAATGATTTTTTTTTTTTTTTTATCAATCAAAGACAATGTCAACTTTATGATCTGTGCCACAAATGAAAGAAGAGATTCATCACCTTTTAAAAGATGATAAAAGTACAACTCAATGATCGACGGTGTAAAAGATGATCAATCTTTTTTCTTTTCATTTTTTTTCGCACAAAAGATGCAACCCGGACCCTGGCATGCATTTGATCCGTAGAATGTGATGGTCCTTAGAGTATCAGTGGGCTAGGCCAGAGCCTGACTGATCCATAGGGGTGGCAAAATATGATTCAACTCATCAATTTGATTCGTATTCGATCCACTATAAAAAAATTTAGATTTAATTTAAATAAATTCAAATTATAAATGAATCAACTTATTTAATTTATTTATTAAATAAATCATATTTAAATTTAAATTTTTCAACATACCCAATATATTTAATTTATTTATAATTTTTATATAAAATTATTTAGATCTATGGGCTTTTGATTTATTTCTGCAGTGATCCATGCGGACCAGCAGTGTGGACCGTGAAGCCACGAGGGATGGGCTTCATAACGGCCGAAGGGAGAGAGGGGATAGTCGCGTGGAGCCGCAGGGACGTGGGGTGCGGGCTTCGATGAGGCCGAAGGGAAAGCGGGCGGCGGTAGTTGCGTGGAGCCATGGGGGGTGTGCGGGCTTCGTCGGGACCAGAGAGGGAAGCAGGTGGGGGGGAGGGGGGATGGATCGCGTGGAGCCGCAGGGGGCATGTGGCGACGATGTCGGAGGGAGCAATGGAGATCAGTTGGATCTTCCCTTTTCGAGGGCTGTCGACATCGATGCCGTCGATTGGGATGTAGTAGTCGACCATTTTTTTCATCTTCAAGGCTGCAACAAAGGTTGGCGGCAGTAGCTATGGGGAACCTGTGGAAGGATTCTTCACTCCAAGAAGCACCTCACGATGTCGAAGCAAGCTCCGACGAAGAAGGCCAATGGTGGAAACGGCAATGAGTCCGATGGCTGTAGTTGCTTGGTACGGCTACATATGGATCCGATGATGGTGCACGTACAGCGATGCAACAAGAGCGGCGGCGTGCTGCGGTGGTGCATAGATCCAATGAGGTGGCGCCCAGATCCGACGGTGGCGCACGGGCAACAGTGGTGGTTTTGTTTGGACGAGACGAAGGGGAGCTAGAATATCTGAAAGCTTCCAACAGGCAAGAGAGGAAAAAAATAAGAAAAGAAAAAATGATGGGGATGGGAGCTTTTTTATTTTCTTAAACGGACTCATAAATAATTTTTTTAATTAAATTATAAATATAAATGGATTAAATGAATCGAATTGGATAACCTATTTGTTAAATAGTTCAGATTTTAATATCTGACCTATTTAATAAATAGATTGGATTTTGAACATATTTGACCCAATTCATATTTGATCCGATTCATTTATAATCTGATCCAATTCGATTGTCACCCCTACCGACTTGGTCTGAAAACTGCAAACCCAACTAACTGAGTCTTTGCTTGTTACTCACAACTTACATTAGTAAATGAAAACAAAATATTATCAAAAATAGAGGATCTAGGATTATACATCCAAAAACAAAAGGGTGAAAATATAACAAGAAAAAATTTAGATAGACAAATTGTCTCTTCTGTTCTGTTCGCTATATTATATTCATTCTTTTAATCATTAACCATGTAACCTTTCTTATCATGTAAACAAATCCTTGATCATACTCAGTTCGCTTATAATAAAGTTGATCTTGGCCGACTCAAATCCAACCGTTATAGGAAATGCTCACCCAAAGCCGTTTATGCCAAGTGGATTTGGGTTTTGCAACCTGACAGGCCTAGGTAGGCCCAAAGTTTGGCTTGCTAACCTTTTCCCAGACACGGTTCTTTCGGCCACATCATTTGTCCGGGATGAAGGTGGTGGCTCCACCGAAAGGTGAGAGGAACAGCCGGAAGAATTCCAGCCTCGCAAATTTTTTTTTTTCCGAGTTTAAAATTGCGTTTAGAATTACGGAGTCCTGAGCAGGGACAATTTTCTTTTTCTTTTTTGTTTTTTTTGGAAGCTAATGGAGAAAGTCTATTTAGAGGTACAAGAGATCTAAGAAGAGGTGAATGGATTAACGACAAGTGCTACCGGTGACAAGTTATTCTCAACAAAAAAAGACCGAGAACTCAGAATTAATTGATCGCTTTCACATGCCTTTTGATCGCAGAGGCTACCCAAAGCCGAAATGTTTGAAGAGTGTTATGGACGACTGAATAATTGAAGCTTTTTTTTATTTTTTTCAAAGAAGATTCGAGATTTCCTCTCCAACCAAATATGGCACGCTTGCAGTTACAAGTTGATCACATGCTTCCCTCCTCGAGATATATATGAATTCTCCTACATGTCTAAAGCCCTGTTTGGAGCAGGTTTTTTTTTTTAGAAGTCGGGTTTTTTTTTCCCTCCACTCCCAAAATAGTAGGGATTTGTGTAAATATAGCCTAGCTAAATCTGATTGATAAGTGGTAAAAATATACTAATAAAAATATTAAATTATAAAATAAATTAATCTATTTTATTAAAAATTAATATTTTTATTAATCCTATATAGGAAAGAAGGCCATCAATATAAAGATCTTATTTTTCTGGTTCTGATGAAAAAAATTTCAGACAAAACAAACTTCAAACAAGTCCAGAATTGAATTTCAAAAAAAAAACTGCCGACGCAACGCTGACGTCATGATGACGTCAGCATTTTTTGCAGCGCATGGTGGACCATCTGAAGGGCAATTCGAGAATTTTACAGCAAGAGGCGCGCTCTGATTGGCTGAAGAACGCGGCGGTCCATGCAACACCGGGCTCGCGCACGGTCCACGGAGGGCAATTTGGGAAAATTCTGGCTGATCCAACGGGCGATTTTCACTGAAACTTGATCGGACGGACGGCCGAAAAGAAGGTGCTGATGGACGGCATCCATAGCTCCCGATCGAGATTCCAACGACTGAGATTCATCCTGACGTTAAACAATAGATCAGAAGGCTTCTTTCAACGCGATCGGACGGCCCAAATTTGATCCAATGGTTGATCCAATGGCTGATATTAAATCCGACTTGATCTGGATTATTTTAAGGGATTTTTGAGTAGTTTTTGGACCGTTTGATCAATATCTAACGGCCAGAATTATTCAGATCTTAATTTAAGTTATTTTAGGAGTCTTAAACCTAGTTTTTGATGGATTTTGGGAGAAAATCAAACTCTTTATCTATAAAAAAGAGTTTATTGTCGTGAAAGAAAAAAAAATCAGAAAGGAATCAGAGAGAGTCAGAAAGAGAGAAATAGAGAGAGAGAGAAATAGAAAGAGAGAAAGAGAAAGAGAGAGGAGAGAGGTAGAAAGAGAAGAGTAATTTGTGAGGAAATCAAAAAGGATTTTTGATTTATTTGACGATCAAGACATCGATCAAGGAGCCTCTTCTTCTTCGCCAAGTTCTCCACATCAAGAGCAGCAGACAATCAATTTCAGCAATCAAACAGTCTAATTTCTCTATGCTTTTTATTTTATTTACTATTTTTGAACTTGTTATCATGAACTAAATTTTCTTTTACTAAGGCTAAGGTGTAGCCACTCTTTTGATGCAATATTCAGTATGATTTATTTTTAAATTTTATTCATGAGGAGTATATAAATCTGATCTTAATGCTTTTAGATTACTGGCCATCTTCTAATTGATCTGATGAACATAGATGTTACGGACCAAGTACATCTATGTTAATGCTTCTTGATTATATACCTTGTATTATGAATCAAATTAGAATTCATATGCATGCGGAAATTTTAGTGCGCTTTGGACGCAGCGTATTTTAATTAGAGGGTTTCACAAAACCTTAATGCATTAATATTTATTTAAATTACACCTGGACCAAAGGATAATTAATAAATATTAATAGTTTTGCTATGCCTGGACCAAAGGGATAGTGAATAAATTAGGAGACTCCACCGTCACATGAAATAAAATTAATCTAAAAATCTGAATATTGTATTGACTGAGTTGGTGAACCGATTGCCTTAGTAATCCATTGCTCTTGAATTTAAAACCCTAATAATTTACACTCTCTCTATTTAATTAAAAACTTTTAATTATTTTTTTTTATTTTCTTTAATTTCTTATTCTCATAAATCGATCTTCTAAATAAAGCATAGGAAAGAGCTTTTCAGTACTTATTTTTCAATCCTCTAGGGACGATACTCTACTCATTCACTTTATTACTTGATCGACTGGTGCACTTGCCATAGCTATAAATTAGCACATGCATCAAGTTTTTGGCACCGTTGCCGGGGATTGTGTCTAAAATAATATTAAAATTTTGATCCTAGCTTTACTTTAGAAATTTATTTTTAATTTTTATTATTTAAAAAAAAAAAAATATTTATTTAGTGCATGACACGTACTGGACATAGTAACTTACTACCTCTAGATCCAAAAATTGAAAGGACTATTAGAAGACTACAACAAGAGAGAAACATGGCAGCTGAAGATCCTAACGACATCAATCTAGGATTGGATATGGCGACTGAAGGACAGCATGAAGCTATTCGACCAGTACATCGTTCATTAAATGATTATATCACACCATCTATAGCCGATGCAGCTTCGAGCATCAGGAGACCGCCTGTACGAGCAAACAACTTCGAAATAAAATCGGCGATGATCCAGATGATTCAATCAACTGTCCAATTCAGTGGACACATGCATGATGATCCGAATGCCCATATTTCTAATTTTCTTGAACTTTGTGATACTTTTAAAATTAATGGGGTGTCGGATGATGCTATTAGATTAAGGTTATTTCCTTTCTCTTTACGGGACAAAGCTAAGATTGGCTTCATTCTCTTCAACTGGGATGTCCTAGCCCAAAAATTCTTAGCCAAGTACTTTCCACCTTCCAAAACTGCTAAGATGCGCAACGATATCACTTCTTTTATGCAGATGGACATGGAGACACTATATGAGGCTTGGGAAGCATTTCAAGGAACTACTGAGGAGATGTCCACATCATCAACTACCCGTATGGCTTCAGGTACAAACTTTCTATAATGGTTTATCTCCTACTAATCGATCTATGATTGATGCAGCAGCAGGAGGAACCATTAATCAAAAAATGGAGGAAGAAGCTTTCGATCTGATCGATGAGATGGCATCAAATAGCTATCAATGGCAGACAGAACGTATGATGCCAAAAAGACTAGCAGCTGTGCAGGGAGTAGATTGCGTGCCAACCTTACTAGCTGAAATTGCAGCCCTTAGAGCCGAAGTCAACAACTTAAAGGGAACAGCTATGCATGTTCAGAGCATTACTTGTGACCTGTGTGGAGGAGGACACGATACGAGCAATTGCCAGACAGGTAATCCTTTTGCTAAAACAACTGATACAGCTAATTATATTGGTAATTTTTTTAGGCCGCAACAAAACAATCCCTACTCCAACACATACAATCAAGGGTGGAGGCAGCACCCAAATTTCTCATGGAGCAATCAAAATGCAGCACAACAGCCACCCCCGGGATTCCAAGTACCTGAAAAGAAGTCCAACATGGAAGAGCTGATGGTCAAATTTATGCAAAACCAAGAAGCAACTATAAAAAATTTGGAAGCCAAACTTAGGCAGGACCAAACAGCAGCAATTCGAAACTTGGAGATGCAAATAGGTCAAATGGCTAAGATAATCTCCGAGAGACCTCAAGGGATCCTTGCCAAGCAACACGGAGACAAATCCAAGGGAGCAAGTCAATGCTATCACCTTAAGAAGTGGTACAAAGTTAGAGGAGCCACATCAGAAGAATGAGACTGAAGAGCCAACTACAAATAAGGAACCATCAACTAAAATTCGTCAGTCACCAAAACAACCAGCAGATGGATGGTCTCCAGGTATATGATTTGCTGATCCAAATGTGAAGCCCTACGTGCCGCCACTACCATTCCCAGAGAGACAAATACAGCATCCAGATAAGGAATTTTCTAATTTTTTCAAAATTTTAAAGAATTTACATATTAATATTCCTTTTGTAGATGCTATTACTCAAATGCCCAGGTATGCCAAGTTTCTCAAAGAAATCTTAACAAATAAGAAAAAGCTGAAGGAGCATGAGAGAATAAATTTGAATGAAGAATGCTCAGCAATACTTCAAAATAAATTACCACAGAAGCTAAAAGATCCAGGAGTTTTACTATCCCTTGCATTATTGGTGATTGTAGTTTTGATAAAGTTTTATGTGATTTAGGAGCAAGCATTAATCTCATGCCTTTTTCTATTTTCAGGAAGCTGGGTCTAGGAGAACCAAAGCCTACCACTATTACTCTTCAATTAGCCGACAGATCCATTAAATATCCAAGAGGTATAGTGGAGGATGTCTTGGTAAAGGTAAACAAGTTTATTTTCTCTATTGATTTTATTGTTCTTGATATGGAAGAAGATTATGATGTACCCCTTATTTTAGGGAGATCCTTTTTAGCTACTGGAGGAGCTTTAATAGATGTTCAACAAGAAAAATTAATTCTTAGAGTCCAAGATGAACAAGTTACTTTTAATGTTTTCAAAGATACTAAACAAACTGATGATAATCAAACTTATTTTCTAATTGATATTATTGACAATCCATTATATGAGAATTCTGTAGAAAATAGGTTTGAGACTATAAAAGCGAGCAATGTCAAATTGAAAGAGGACTGCAATCAAACATGAAAGTATTCCAATTGAAGTGGCACCGGATTGATCCACTTTAGAACTCAAAGAAAGTCAAGCTGAAGACTATAAATCAGAACTACTAGATAGGTTGTTTCTTTTCTTTTTAGTTTTGATCATTTTTCTTTTCTTTTATTTTTCTAGTAATTTATTGTTGCTCTTTTACTGCTCTGGTGTGTATTTTTAATTTTGCAGAAAAATCAATGAGAACTCAAGCAAAATTTCAAAGCTCCAAAGAATCAGACTGAACCAAATCAGGTGTATTCCTTCCTATCCTTTATTGCATCCTTTATTTTTCTTTCTCCTTTAAGACAATGTAGAATAATTTTTTTAAAAAAAAAAAAATCATGTGTCAAGAAGAAAATCTTGAGCAAGATAAACTGGATAAGTGATAAAAGATAGAATTATTTGCTAATGAATGTAATGAGTTAAAGAAGTAGATTAGTTGGTCAACTTTTAGCAGCCTACTTAGGTCATTAAAAGATTATTAGCACTTTTTATTGCACATGCACACTAACAAGGCAAAGTAGGTATTGATTATAAGGACCAACTGAGGATTCAATTATCACTAAAAATTGGTAATTAATATACATTCTAATAAAAAAAACTTGAATTTAAGGAAAGAGCTACCTGCCTATAAATAAAGTGCAAAAGATAGAGTATATGTGGATTGCCCAAAGCCTAGTAACTGGGATCTCTGCACCTAGGTCAAGTGTAAAAATTCACGTAAAACGGTGAAGGAAAGGCCAGGATGCTCAGCACAGTAAAAAAAAAAAAAAAAAAAGGCAGTGTGAAAGCTACCTTAATTCATGAGTATAAAATTGAGAATGTATAGAAAATTGACCAAAATAGGTGATAAGAGAGGATACTTTTGTTCTTTTAATTTAATACTGAAATGCTAAAGTTAGTCATCACGAACATAAGTGCTATAGATCTTTGATGTACTCTAAGAAAGTTTTTAATTGTATTGACTGAAAAATTTGCTTCTGAAGCTCAATGCTTAGTTAGCAGTATTTTCTAAACTTTTTGACCTTTAATCCTAGATTTTATCTTTGTGATGGATAATCTTATTGAAATATGGTATTAAATAAAACATTGCTAAGGGACTAGCAATGACTAAGTTGGGGGGTGTGATAAGTGGTAAAAATATACTAATAAAAGTATTAAATTATAAAATAAATTAATCTATTTTATTAGAAATTGATATTTTTATTAATCTTATGTAGGAAAGAAGGCCACCAATGTGAAGATCTTATTTTTTTGGTTCTGATGAAAAAAATTTCAGACAAAACGGACTTCAAACGAGCCCAGAATTGAATTTCAAAAAAAAAAAAAAAATCAATCGATGCAATGCTGACGTCAGGATGACGTCAGCATTTTTCGCGGCGCACGGTGGACCATCTGAAGGGTAATTTCGAAAATTTCACAGCAAGAGTGCGCTCTGATTGGCTGAAGAATGCGGTGGTCCTATGCAACACCGGGCTCGCGCATGGTCCACGGAGGGCAATTTGGGAATTCTGGCTGATCCAATGGGCGATTTTCACTGAAGCTTGATCGGACGGTCGAAATGAAGGTGCTGATGGACGACATCCATAGCTCCCGATCGAGATCCAACGACTGAGATTCATCCTGACGTTAAATAATAGATCAGAAGGCTTCTTTCAATGCGATCGGATGGCCCAGATTTGATCCAATGGTTGATCCAACGGCTGATATTAAATCTGACTTGATCTGAGTTATTTTAAGAGATTTTTGAGTGATTTTTGGACCATTTGATCAATATCTAATGGCCAGAATTATTCAGATCTTAATTTGAGTTGTTTTAGGAGTCTTAAACCTAGTTTTTGATGGATTTTGGGAGAAAATCAAACTCTTTATCTATAAAAAAGAGTTTATTGTCGTGAAAGAAAAAAAAAATCAGAAAGGAATCAGAGAGAGACGGAAAGAG
This sequence comes from Cocos nucifera, assembly GCA_006176705.1. NCBI lineage: Eukaryota > Viridiplantae > Streptophyta > Magnoliopsida > Arecales > Arecaceae > Cocos > Cocos nucifera. The sequence goes on along the minus strand of QRFJ01005262.1, from coordinate 285,730 downwards.
AGAAATAGAGAGAGAGAAATAGAAAGAGAGAAAGAGAAAGAGAGAGGAGAGAGGTAGAAAGAGAAGAGTAATTTGTGAGGAAATCAAAAAGGATTTTTGATTTATTCGACGATCAAGACATCGATCAAGGAGCCTCTTCTTCTTCATCAAGTTCTCCACATCAAGAGCAATAGACAATTAATTTCAGCAATCAAATAGTCTAATTTCTCTATACTTTTTATTTTATTTACTATTTTTGAACTTGTTATCATGAACTAAATTTTTTTTACTAAGGCTAAGGTGTAGCCACTCTTTTGATGCAATATTCAGTATGATTTATTTTTAAATTTTATTCATGAGGAGTATATAAATCTGATCTTAATGCTTTTAGATTACTGGCCATCTTCTAATTGATCTGATGAACATAGATGTTACGGACCAAGTACATCTATGTTAATGCTTCTTGATTATATACCTTGTATTATGAATCAAATTAGAATTCATATGCATGCCGAAATTTTAGTGCGCTTTGGATGCAGCGTATTTTAATTAGAGGGATTTCATAAAACTTAATGCATTAATATTTATTTAAATTACACCTGGACCAAAGGATAATTAATAAATATTAATAGTTTTGCTATGCCTGGACCAAAGGGTAGTGAATAAATTAGGAGACTCCACCGTCACATGAAATAAAATTAATCTAAAAATCTGAATATTGTATTGACTGAGATTGGTGAACCGATTGCCTTAGTAATCTATTGCTTTTGAGTTTAAAATCCTAATAATTTACACTCTCTCTATTTAATTAAAAACTTTTAATTATTTTTTTATTATTTTCTTTAATTTCTTATTCTCATAAATCGATCTTCTAAATAAAGCATAGGAAAGAGCTTTTCAGTACTTGTTTTCCAATCCTCTAGGGACGATGCTCTACTCATTCACTTTATTACTTGATCGACTGGTGCACTTGCCATAGCTATAAATTAGCACGCATCACTGATTTTGATTGTTGTATTGACCAAAATCCATAATTTTTATAGAATTTTGGGCCGAACCATCCACACAGGTCCTAAGATGTCCACATATCCTGTAGATAGCAGGCCAACCTTTAAATTTAAGATGGAGTTTATGAGTGAACCGTATGCTTATAGCAGTAGGAAATTAACAAGTAATTTATGATTTCCATATCAACACCGCCGTAATTGGCATCCAAAGCTTACTCTTTAATCTTTTTTGCAAGTACTTGTGCATAATCTGTTCTTCAAGGTAAGCCAAAGGAAGACTATGTTTCTCCTACACTATGGCTTTCTAAACAGCTTTGCTAAATAGCCACAAGATACCTCCATGATTAAAGAACTTGTAATGGGAATTAATTTTGAAGTTTCCGCAATTTGTGAATTTCCAAACTAGTACATTAGCAATCTTAGAAGGTTCGATGATGGCTAACCATTAGTTTCTTTTTTACTTTCATTATAGCTGTAAGATTGAGTTTTAATCTAATAGTTGTAGGATAGCCTAAGTTTTATTTAGGATTTTGTTTTGTTTGCACCAAAATAAATTGTAAGTCATCATATTGCTTCTTCGCGAGGAGAGAGAGAGAGAGAGAGTTGAGAGAGGTATACAAGGGTTCAGGACTTGGGCTTGAGATTAAATCTAAGCAAGATTTTTTCTTGCAATTTTTTATCAATTTTTCTTATAGTGAAGAAGGTGCATGCTTGGTAGATGTAGGCAGATCTTTGTTGAACTACATAAATTCTGTGCTCTCTTTCATGATTGCTTTGATTTATTTTTTTTTATTATTTTGCTAAACATATTCACTACAAAACTCAATATTGATTCATGGAGGGGGAGTGTTCTGTTGGTGTGATCCCTTCTCATGTGGGATCTATATCTTTTTAAATCTTTTCTAAAAAAAAAGTAAAAAAAAAAGAGTCCTAACAGGTTCTTTGATGTGGTGGTTCTTTTTTAGCCCTAATCTTTGTGGGGCATGCATATAACAGCGGCGAGAAAAGAGGAAAAAAAAAGAAGATAGGGAACAAGGAAAAAGAAAAAAATAGAAAGAAAGAGAAAAATGTTATTTTGTTGGATGATTAGATGATGAATTTTATCTTGATTTTGATAAAATTTTAATATATTATTTTCAACATTGAGAGTTACAAGCTAAATTATTTTAATTTTTTAAAAATCTTCTTCATTGATTATTTCAAGCATCCACACCTGACGAGATCTATTCTTTATATTTGTTTATTATTGATATTGAGATATTAGCTACTCTGATACCACTTATTAAAGATCTAGTACTAAATTATTATGGTAGGAAGAAGAAAAAATAAAATAAAAAAATAATCAAGTACATGGATCAGTCCAAAGATTCGTCTCCACGGGGTATGCAAAGCTCCACTATGAAAAAAAAATAGGTACAAGAGGAGAACACCCACTCTCAACTCAACGTACATAAATCTCTCTCAACTAGAAGCTACCCTCACAAAAGTTCTCTCAGAATTTTAAGAAGATCCTCAAAAGCTATAAGATGCTCTATCCTCATAGCCTCATCGTCAGATGCTATGCACCTATTACTTCACTCTCTCTCACGGGCTGCACGTACTCGGCGCTCTGCCAAGCTCCTTTTGGTAGTTGCCTGAGCCTCTCTACATGCCTCTCACATCACACGCGCTACTTTCTTGCTCCATAGAACCTCAGTCCTTTAAATAGGATGAGAATCCTCTTCTCAGTAGTTCACAGGAGTCCTAACAGGACTCTTTATTCTAATATGAGCCGAACATGATCTTGATGGAGTCTTGGAATGTTTCTCAATTTTCAGATCATGACCGCAACCCTCCATGGCCGCTAGATCCTATGGTCCATGCATAACTCCCATAGATCCCCTAAATTAATCACAATTTGAGTTCAAACAAAAAATTCCATTCTGTTTTGTTTGTCTCTGTCAAGCTGACTCTATCAGAGATCGATCTGGCTCGACTACGTATCATCCAAACTTCTGCTTTTTATCTACCTGAGAGGGCTGGCTCGGCTGTGGTTCGAACCGACTCGATCTCAATCCGAGCTGACTCGACTCCGTATCCTAGCTAGCTTGACTGCTTGTTGATACTGATTCTCCTATGCTGTAGATCAAATTCGAGACATCAAATTCTAATAATCTTCATCTTGACTCGACATTCGGCCTCCACCTAACTTTGAGAACCTATGATCCATCTCGCCCCCATGCCCTGGGGCACGTCCGCTATCTCATGGATGGGCAAACGTGGGAGTCGAGCTAGGCCGCTCGATCCCACCTCCATCATGGGCTATGTCCACTCTGACCAAAGATCTGCTCGAAAAATCTCCTACAGTAATAGAAACTTCACTCTGCGACGTCACCTCTCATCCTCCCAAGTCTCTCATCTCGTATCCGATCCACCTCCACCTAGAGCTCCACCTCACATTGGGCTTCTTCTGGCTCCTGAAGCTCCACCTTGCATTAGGCTTTCTGCTAGATAGTAATATCCTCTCATCCCCTTCTTCTCCTCCAATATCATCATATCATAGTGCATGACCTTCAGGATTCCTCCATCAGCTTTTCATCTAAAGCCAGTTGAATCCAGTCTGCTCAATGAGATTAGATTCTTCTTAAAGCTAGGTATGTATCGAACCTCATCCAACTTCTTCACTATTCCATCATGGAGCTTTATGCTGACCATCCCGCTGCCCTTGATTTCATAGCTCGATCCATCTGGTAGAAACATAGTGCCCTCACTGATCTCTAGGCAATCAAACTACTCTCTACAATAAATATAATATGTGCATGTTGAATCTAAAATCCACAACTGAAAAGAAATACATATCTTATCAAACATCACAAGGACTGTTAGAATTTGATGCTTTGAATTTGATCCACAGTAGAGGAGAATTAATATCAGCAGACAGTCGAGCTGGCTCGGATAAAGGATCGTGCCGGCTTGGACTGAGATCGAGCCGGCTCGAACCACAGTCGAGCCAGCTCTTTCAGACAGATAGACAGTAGGAGCCCGAGCGAGAAGCAGTCAAGCCAGCTCGACCGGCTCTTTCAGACAGTAGGAGATCGAGCGAGAAGCAGTCAAGCCAGCTCGAACTCTGATCGAGCCGACTCGACGAAGATGAATAGAACATGATGAGATTTTTTGTTTGGACTTGGATTGTAATTAATCCAAGGAGTCTATGGAAGTTGCACACAAATCCTGTCATGATTTAAAAGTTGAAAAATATTTCAAGACTCCATCAAGGATATATTTGACTCATGTTAGGAGAACGAGCTCTGTTAAGGACTCCTATGAACTATTGAGAAGAGAATTGTCATCCTATTTAAAAGGCTGAGGTACTGTAGAGCAAAAAAGATGGCGCATGTGGCGTAAGAGGCACATAAAGAGACTCAGGTAGCCATCAAGAGGAGCTTGGCAAAGCATCAAGTACGTGCAACCTACGAGAAAGAGAAGCAATAGATGCATAGCATCCGGCAAGAAAACTATGAAGGCAGAGCATCTTATAGCTTCTGAGGGTCTCCTTAGGATTCTTAGAGAGCTTTTATGAGGGTAGCTTCTAGTTGAGAGAGATTTATGTATGGTGAGTTAAGAGTGAGTATTCTCTTCTTGTACCTATTTTTTTCTTTTATAGTAAAACTTTGCATGTCTCATAGAGACGAACCTTTAGATTGATCCACGTACTTAATTATTTTCTTATTTTATTTTTTTCTTCTTCCGCCATAATAATTTGATACTAAATCCTTAACAAGCGATATCAGAGTAGCCGATATCTCAATAGATTGATATTAGAGCCAGATAGTACCGAGCATAGATTGTAGCAGTGGATAGAGATTGAAGAATATGGAGAAGACAAGCACAATCAAGATGAAGATCAATAGGTTCGATGGAAAGGGCATTTTTTTCTTATGGCAAGAAAGGGTAAAGAATGTTCTCATCCAACATGGGTTGATCGATACTCTCTTATACGATGAGATGCCAACCACTATAGAGGTAAAGGATTGGAAGCGATCCAGATGCAGGCGGTAAGTTCTATCTACTTACCGCCTGTACTTGATGAGACTTTTCTGACGTATAAGAGATATGGTGATCTATGTACTTGATGAGACTTTTCTGACGATGCTGTGGTTGAAGTTCGAAGAGTTATGCATAGCGAAGTCGCTCACCAACATGCTATTTCTTTGGAGGCAGTTCTACCAGCTACGGATTGACGAAGGTCAGAACATGCGGGAGTATCTATCTAACTTTCAAAAGATCCTCACCGACCTCCTCAATGTTGGTGAAAAAGTTGAAGAAAAGATCAGGGCATTGATCTTGCTAGCATCGCTCCTTCCTTCGTATAAGTTCTTGGTGACTGCACTTCTAGTAGAAAAAAGCACCATCAAGATGGACGAAATCACTGCAACAATACTCCAGAATGAGGTTCTCAGGAGGAAGAATCCCGCTTCGAGCTTAGATGGCGGCAGCTCAGCTTTGGCGACTTTTGAAGGAGCAGAAGGCAGTAGACGAAGCGACAGAGGATCGTGAGAAGGATGATTTAGATCCAAGATGAGGGATCCTAGCAAGATCAGATACTACAGGTGCGACGAGTTGGGGCATCGAGTCAAGGATTGTCCATAACTCAAGAATCGAACGAGGACTATTGCAGTGACGGTTAGTAGTGAGTCAGAGGATGATGTTCTGAAGATATCTAATGAAGTATCTAGTTCTTTCCAATAGTGAATTTTAGATTCTACACGCACATATCATGTTTGTTGCAAAAAAAAGCAGTTTGACTTTCTGAAGAGTAGTGATGGCACTATTTATCTATCGGATGAATCGAGCTATGCGATCAAAGGCATCAGAATGATCAGCTGAAAGACACATGATGGTACAGTAAGAAAATTGAAAGAGGTCTGATACATACCCGATTTTAGGTAGAATCTTATCTCATTGAGCAAACTGAATTCAAATGACTACAGGTAGATAGCTGATGATGGAATCTTGAAGGTCATGCACGATGATAGGATGATATTGGAGAAAAAGAAAAAGACAAGAGGATATTACTATCTAGCAGAAAGTTTAGTGTGGATGGAGCTTCAGGAGCCAGAGAAAGTCCAGTGCGAGGTAGAGCTCCAGGTGGAGATGGATCGAGCACGAGATGGGAGACTCGAAAGAACAAGAGTTGACGTTGCAGAGTGAAGTTTCTATTACTGTAGAAAAATTTTTCGAGCAGATCTTTGGCCAAAGTGGACACGGCCCATGATGGAGACGGGATCGAGCGGCCTGGCTCAACTCCCACATTTGCCCATCTATGATCAGCAAGCGTGCCTCAGGGCATGGGGGCGAGATGGATCACAAGCTCTCAAAGTCGGGTGGAGGCCAAATATCGAGTCGAGATGGAGATTGTTAGAATTTAACGTCTTAAATTTGATCCACAGCAGAGAGGAATTTGTATCAGATAAATAGACAGCAGGAGTCCAGATGAGATGCAGTCAAGCCAGCTCGATCCCTGATCGAGTCAGCTCGACGGAGGTGAAAAGAGTAGGATGATGTTTTCTTTTTGGAATCGCATTGTGATTAATCCAAGGGGTCTATGAAAGTTACATGTGGACCACAAGATCGAGCGGCCATGAAGGATTGCTGTCATGATCTGAAAGTCAAAAAATATTTCAAGACTCCATCAAGAACATGTTCGACTTATATTAGGAGAACATGCCCTGTTAAGGACTCCTGTGAACTGCTGAGAGGATGATTTTCATCTTATTTAAAGGACTGAGATGTTGTGAAGCAAAAGAGATGGTGCATGTGGCGTAAGAGGCACGTACAAAGGCTCAGGCAGCCATCAAAAAGAGCTTGGCAAAATATCAAGTACATGCAGCCTGCGAGAGAGAGAAGCAATGGATGCATAGCATCCAACAAGAAGATTGTGAAGGCAGAGCATCTTGTAGCTTCTGAGGATCATTTTGGGATTCTTAGAAAGCTTTTGTGAGGATAGCTTTTAGTTAAGAGAGATTTATGTATGGTGAGTTGAGACTGGATGTTCTCCTCTTGTATCTATTTTTCTCTTTTATAGTGAAACTTTGCATGCCCCATGGAGATGAACCTTTAGATTGATTCATATACTTGATTATTTTCTTATTTTATTTTTTTCTTCTTCCTACCGTAATAATTTGGTATTAGATCCTTAATAAGTGGTATCAGAGTAGCTGATATTCTTCTTAAAACTAGGTATGTATCAGACCTCACCCAACTTCTTCACTATTTCATCATAGATTTCATGTTGACCATTCTGCTGTTCTTGATCTCATAGCTCGATTCGTCTGGCAGAAACATAGTGCCCTCACTGATCTCTAAGAAGTCAAATTATTCATCTCTACAATAAACATGATATGTGCATGCAGAATCTAAAATTCACTACTAGAAAGAAGTAAATTTCTCATCAAATATCTCCAAGACATCATCCTCTAACTCGCTACTAGCCATTGCTGCAGTAGCCCTTGTACAATCCTTGAGTTATGGGCAATCCTTAACTCGATGCCCCAAATCATCGTACCTATAGCATCTGATCTTGCTTTGATCCCTCATCTTAGATCTGGATCATCCTCCTCGCGATTCTCTGCCACTCCATCTACTGCCTCCTGCTCCTCCAGAAATTGTCAAAGCTAAGCTGCCACCATCTGAGCTCGAAGCTAGCTTCTTCCTCCAAAGAATCTCGTTCTGGAATATCGCTATAATGACCTCGTCCATCTTGATAGTGCTCTTTTCCACTAGAAGAGCAGTCACTAAGAACTCATACGAAGGGAGAGCGATGCTAGCAAGATCAACGCCCTGGTCTTCTCCTTAATTTTTTCGCCAATGCTGAGGAGATCGGTGAGGATCTTCTGAAAGTTGGATAGATACTTTCGCACGCTCCGACCTTCATCCATCCACAACTGATAGAACTATCTCTAAAGGAATAGTGTGTTGGTAAGCAACTTCGCCATGTACAACTCAAGCTTTGACCACAGCGCCATCGAAAAAGTCACATCAAGTACATGGATCACGACATCATCCATTAGGTACAAGCGGATTGTGCTCATCGCCTATATCTAGATCCACTTCCAATCCTTCACCTCTATGGTAGCTGGCATCTCATCATATAAGAGAGCATCGATCAATCCATATTGGATGAGGACATCATTTATCCTTGCTTGCCATAAAAAGAAATTTTCCTTTCCATCAAACTTGTTGATCTCCATCTTGATTGTGCTTATCTTCTCTATATTCTTCAATCTCTATCAACTACTGCAATCTATGCTTCGATACTATCTGGCTCTGATACTAATCTATTAGGATATCAGCTATTTCGATACCACTTATTAAGAATCTAGTACCAAATTATTGCGGTAGAAAGAAGAAAGAAATAAAACAAGAAAACAATCAAGTATATGGATCAACCCAAGGGCTCTTCTCCATGGAACATGTAAAGCTCTACTATGAAAGAGAAAAATAGGTATAAGAGGAGAACATCCACTCTCAACTTACCATATACAAATCTCTTTCAACTAGAAGCTATCCTCATAAAAGCTCTCTCAGAATCCCAAGAAGACTCTCATAAGCTACAAGATGCTCTGCCCTTACACCCTCCTCGTCGGATGCTATGCACCTATTACTTCTCTCCCTCACGGGCTGCACGTACTCGATACTCTATAAAGCTTCTCTCGATGGCCACCTGAGCCTCTTTACGTGCCTCTCATGCCACACGCATCACCTTTTTGCTCCACAGCACCTCAGTTCTTTAAATAGGATGAGAATCCTCTTCTCAGTAGTTCATAAGAGTCCTAACAGGACTTTTTCTCCTAATATGAGTCGAATATGATCTTGATAGAGTTTTGAAATATTTCTTAACCTTCAAATCATGACCCCAACCCTTTATGGTCACTAGATCCTATGGTCCACGTGCAACTCCCGTAGATTCCTTGGATTAATCACAATTCGAGTTTAAATAGAAAATTCCATCCTATTCTGTTCATCTCCGTTAAGCCAGCTCAATCAGAGATCGAGCTGGCTCGACTACATCTTGTCCGAACTCCTGCTTTCTTTCTGTCTGAGAGGTCCAGTGCGGTTGTGGTTCGAGTCGGCTCGATTTCAGCCTGAGCCGACTCGACTCTGTATCCAAGCCAACTTGACTGTTTACTGATATTGATTCTCCTCTACCATGGATCGAATTCGAGACGTCAAATTCTAACAATTAAAATTTATCTTATTGGTGATGATTATTTTTATTGCGGAAACCAATATTTAATCTTGTGTAGAGCCTCTAGTAGATTTAGATAAGATATGCAATAATCTCATTATTCTAGATAGTGAAAGATTCATATCAAATGAATTTCCATATTAAAATTATAGTGTCTCTTATTTATAGATTGTTTGATTATTTTTGCTTTTTAATTACCTAAGAAGATTGCAGAAATTATTATTGTATGGTGAACTGTAGTAATATACCATTTAATTACACAAAGATAAACAAAGTTTGTGGCATTATTATTACTTGATTATATTTTTTTTCCCAACATGCTCCATATAGCATAATATTCCAACTTAATTAAATTTGTCTAGCTCCATTACGATGCTATTAAGAAGCTAATTTTAATTATAGATCTTTGAACAAAGTGGTTAAAGATACCAAACTAATCCAAGTGTCTTTTCAAAATCATTACACAATTTGAACCAAGTACTGCAATTTCAAAAAACATCCAAGTCCCCCCTAATATCCTTCCAAATGGGTGACACTTTCACCAAAGATCAGTTTGGGACCCTATAGTTTTTAGCATATAGCACCCTACCTTAGTTATATCTTTTTCATTTTTTTTATTTTAAACAAAGATTTTAACCATTATATTGTTCAAGAATTTTCATGATTAAGAGTACATATGAAAAGTGTTGGTTTTTCATAAAAAGCAAATAAAGATGACCTGATGCTAAACAAATAACTTTGATTATGATCTCAATGTGCAAAGCAAGCACAAAAACAATGAACGGAGTATAAAATCTGTAGGAGGTGCTGCTATGGTACAATTGTACAAAAAAAAACAAAAAATCTCCACGCCAACATGCATGCCACAAGATTTTTATTCTTTTGGATAAAATAATAAGCTATTTTGATCTATATTTAATTATTTAATTTATATTAATTATTTATTAAAAAAAATTTAAAAGATCAAAAAATATAAAAAATATCTTTTAGTTAACTATTTTGGATGAGATCCTGAATTATTACAAATAATATTAGAATCGATGCAGTCCATAATTTATGTGGACTAAAAAATATTATAATATAAATTTATTGAGACTGAACATGATATTTATAAATAAATTTATAGATTTGAATTTTTAACTTGACGATAATATGTGAGAACCCATTGGACATACACATAATGTAGTCCACAAAGACATATTTCGGGTAGGAAGCACAAGCCTCTCCCTTGTTGACTACTGCAGCTATTGTAGCTCTCAGTTAGGGGTCGTACAAGGATGCAATGGAGCAGAGGCTGCCGTCCGGTGTGGCGAGCACATGGTGCCACACGCTCTTATGCCGCCCATTGCTGAGCACCTCAATCTGGTCGCCAATGTTGAACACAATGGCATTTTCCAGGGGCTTCGCATCAATCCATCGGCCATCCTTCAGGATCTGAAGGCCACCAACTTGGAAATCTTGGAAGAGGAGAATGACACCGCCGGCGTCAGTGTGTGCACGAAGGCCGTTCACAAGATCAGGGCGTGGGCATGGTGGGTAGTGGCTCACTTTAGTGCCAAATAAGGGCTTGTGTCTTCCATTACCTGAGAATGCTTTCTTGATGTGCCGCTCCTCTAAGTCAAGGTTCACGACCATGGCTTCCATTACATTCTCAGCCAGCTACTTAAGCTCTATGTTTGGTGATCCCACAATGTAACAAGAGCACATATCCTATTTACCATCTATATTAACACTCCGAGATATAAAATAGAAACATTTATATTTTCTGAACAATAACAAGAAAGGGGACAAACACATTCATCTGTTGCTATATATCCATTACTTTCTCGTCCATCTGTAGCTGATAGAACTACCTCCAAAGAAATAGTATGTTGGTGAGCGACTTCGCCATGTACAACTCTTCAAGCTTCGACCACAGCACCGTCGAAAAAATCTTGTCAAATACATAGATCACGACATCATCCACTAGATACAAGTGAATTGTGCTCACCGTCTGCAACTGAATCTACTTTCAATCCTTCACCTCCGTGATAGCTAGCATCTCATCGTACAAAAGAGCGTCGATCAATCCATATTGGATGAGGATATTATTTATCCTTGCTTGCCATAAGAAGAAATTGCCCTTTCCATCAAACCTATTGATCTCCATCTTGATTGTGCTTATCTTTTCCATATTCTTCAATCTCTATAAATTACTGCAATCTATACTCTGGTACTATCTAACTTTGATACCAATCTATTGGGATATCAACTAGTCTGATACCACTTATTAAGAATCTATTATCAAATTATTACGGCAGAAAGAAGAAAAAAATAAAATAAAAAAATAATCAAGTACATGGATCAACCCAAGGGCTTGTCTCCATGGGGCATGCAAAGCTCTACTATGAAAGAGAAAAATAGATACAAGAGGAAAACATCCACTCTCAACTTACCGTATATAAATCTCTCTCAACTAGAAGCTATCCTCACAAAAGCTCTCTCAAAATTCCAAGGAGACTCTCATAAGCTACAAGATGCTTTGTCCTTACAGCCTCCTCGCCGAATGCTATGCACCTATTACTTCTCTCTCATGGGCTGCACGTACTCGGCACTCTACCAAGCTTCTCTTGATGGCTGTCTAAGCCTCTCTACGTGCTTCTCATGCCACACACGCCACCTTCCTGCTCGATGACACCTCAGTCCTTTAAGTAGGATGAAAATTCTCTTCTAAGTAGTTCACAGGAGTCATAACATGACTCTTTCTCCTAATATGAATCGAACATGATCTTGATAGTGCCTTAAAATATTTCTCAACCTTCAGATCATAATCCCAACCCTCCATGATCGCTGGATCCTGTGGTCCATGCGCAACTCCTATGAACTCCTTGTATTAATCACAATTCGAGTCCAAATAGAAAATCCTATCCTATTCTGTTCATCTCCGTTAAGCTGGCTCTATTAGAGATCGAGCTGGTTCGACTACATCTTATTCGAACTCCTGCTTTCTATCTGCCTGAGAGGGCCAACTCGACTGTGGTTCGAGCCGGCTCGATTTCAGTATGAGCTGACTCGACTCTGTATCCGAGCCAGCTTGATTGCTTGCTGATATTAATTCTCCTCTGCTGTGGATCGAATTCGAGACGTTAAATTTTAATAATTAAAATTTATCTTATTGATGATGATTGTTTTTATTGCAAAAACCAATATTTAATCTTGTGTAGAGCCTCTAGTAGATTTAGATAAGATATGCAATAATCTCATTATTCTAGAAAGTGAAAGATTCATAACAAATGAATTTCCATATCAAAATTGTAGTGTCTCTTATTTATAGATTGTTTGATTATTTTTGCTTTTTAATTACCTAAAAAGATTGCAAAAATTATTATTGTATGGTGAATTGTAGTAATATACCATTTAATTACACAAAGAGAAGTAAAGTTTGCGGCATTATTATTACTTGGTTACTTTTTTTTTCCCAACATGCTCCATATAGCATAATATTCCAACTTAATTAAATTTGTCTAGCTCCATTTCGTTGCTATTAAGAAGCTAATTTTAATTATAGATCTTTGAACAAAGTGGTTAAAGATACCAAACTAATCCAAGTGTTTTTCCAAAATCATTACATAATTTGAAGCAAGTACTGCAATTTCAAGAAACATCCAAGTCCGCACTAATGTCCTTCCAAATGGGTGACACTTTCACCAAAGATCTCTCTGGGACCCTATAGTTTTTTGCATATAACACCCTACCTTAGTTGTATTTTTTTTCTTTTTTTTTATTTTAAACAAAGATTTTAACCATTGTATTGTTCAAGAATTTTCATGATTAAGAGTACATATGAAAAGTGTTGGTTTTTCATGAAAAGCAAATAAAGATGAATGGAGTATAAAATCTGTAGGTGTTGCTACTATGGTACAATTGTACAAAAAGCATCTTCATGCCAACATGCATGCCACAAGATTTTTACTCTTCTGAGTAAAATAACAAACTATCCTGATCTATATTTAATTATTTAGTTTTATATTGATTATTTATTAAAAAAATTTTAGATATTTATATAAGATCAAAAAGTATAAAAAATATCTTTTAGTTAGCTATTTTGGATGAGATCCTGAATTATTATAAATAATATTAGAGTCGATGCAGCCCATAGCCTATGCGGACTAGGAGATATTATAATATAAATTTATTGAGATTGATCATAGACTGATCATGATGTTTATGAATGGATTCATAGATTTGAATTTCTAGTCTGACGAAAATGTTGGAGCTTAAATAGAGAGAATATGTGAGAACCCATGGGACATACACATCCATGTAGTCGACAAAGACATATTTCTGGTAGGAAGCACAAGCCTCTTCCTTGATGACTACTGCAGCTATTGTAGCTCTCAGTTAGGGGTCGTACAAGGATGCAATGGAGCAGCGGCTGCCGTCCGGTGTGGCGAGCACATGGTGCCACACGCTCTTATGCCGCCCATTGCTGAGCACCTCAATCTGGTCGCCAATGTTGATCACAATGGCATTTTCCAGGGGCTCCACATCAATCCATCAGCCATCCTTCAGGATCTGAAGGCCACCAACTTGGTAATCTTGGAAGAGGAAAATGACACCACCGGCGTCAGTGTGTGCACGAAGGCCGTTCACAAGATCAGGGCGTGGGCATGGTGGGTAGTGGCTCACTTTGGTGCCAAATAAGGACTTGTGTCTTCCATTACCTGAGAATGCTTTCTTGATTTAGCGCTCCTCTAAGCCAAGGTTCACGTCCATGGCTTCCATTACTTTCTCAGCCAGCTTCTTAAGCTCTATGTTTGGTGATCCCACAATGTAACAAGAGCACATATCCTATTTACCATCTATATTAACACTCAGAAATATAAAACAGAAACATATATATTTTCTGAACAATAAAAAGAAAGGGGACAAACACATTCATCTGTTGCTATATATCCATGATAAAATATGATATTTTGTAATCATATATATATATATGTGTGTGTGCGTGCGTGCGCGTGTGTGTGTGTTTTGCAGATCATGTAGGCCAGCTTCACCATCTTCTTGTATGTATTTTTACTAGAAACTAATATGCGGAGAGTTTCATGAGCCAATATCATTGACAATTAAGGAAGAATCAAAACAAGTTTCAATTCTAATGTAATCAAAACTTAGGAAACTTTATGTGAAAACTTTCAATATCCATAAAAAGTTAGTTTTCCTATGGATTGCATAAGCAATAAAAAGTAAAGAATGCATGCACTATTAGCTTACGATCTTGGTGGACCAATCTTAAGTAATGTAATCACAACTTCTCAGGAAATTCTTATTACATAGATTCCTCTCCTAATATGCAACATGTCAAAGATGATCCATGCAAACTCTAGTATGTCATAAAAAGACTTCGATTAACCAAGTTGGTCTTGGGCTGAACTTGAATTGTGGTGGGTTAGATGGCCGTTTGTTATCGTCTTGGAAAACAAACACATTCTCCCAATCCACCTCGTCCAACAGCTTAACAGTGCCCTCTTCTGTTTCTAATTGGTGCACCAAGGCAGTTGAACCGGTTTGGATTCCTTAAAGCCTTTTTCTCTCAACTTGTAGCCCTCAGAGCACACCATCTTCACACGTGCGAGAAGCTCCACTGGAATCCCAATATGGTTACCAGCTGCAAATATACAAAGACCAATAAGAGTGAAGGGCAAACATATAGTTCACAAACATATAGTTCACTAAAACCATCAAACAAATCAATGAGGAAATTATACATGGACTGGTAGATTCGATCGACTAACTTAAAGAATCCCCACTCTTCGCATCCATTAGTGATCTTAGCCAGAGTTTCAGCCATTTCCTTGCCTTCCAACTTTGAGAAATCAATGACTGGAATCGCCATGTCTGATAGTGAGAGATGAGAAGCTCTATTGCAAGTCCCTCTATTCTGCAATGAATGACTAGAACTGGAGGCAAGGTTGGCCTTGTATGATGCTCGAGCTTATATAGATTGAAGCTGAGTAATGTCGCATCTTGTTTTGATCAAGCTTCTTCTTCATGTATCTTAAGATTCTCTAATTGTATGTGTTGGTATAGAATCTGGTTGATGCCGGATCAAACTGGAGTGGAGGAGGACGAGGTCGCCGTTGGTGATCTACAAAATAAAGTTTCGTCCGGAGTTGGTGGTGGTAGCTCCGGTGGGATCCTCCGATGATCAAATCAGCTCTTCTGACCAACAGAAATGGAGTGCTCAGGAATGAGAAGTGAGCTTTGAGCTTTAGAGGGAAGAGAAAAGTTCAGAGAAAACGTATCTAAAGAATTTCTTTTTATAGGTGGAGCTTGATTGATGGTGACAGCTGTAGCTATCTGACAGTGGGCCATTCGAAGCTTAGTGGCTTAGATACGGAGGAAAAGATATCATCAGACTGATGGTGACAGCCATACCATCTGGTAACTGCCATACCATTTGGTAGCGCCATACCGTCCGGTAGCATCGCCTGTGGCAGACTGATGGCGATCGTTCGTTGAGATCCAATAATCGAAGTCTAGAGGAGGCAGACATTGGTCAGTGAAGAACCTCGGCATATATCCATTTTCAGAAGAGTTCGGACTCCTAAAGGGAATACGTCTGGTAGAGATTATCCGGGAGTAATCCGCTAGAGGACTTCGACTGAGGGAGAAGTCCGAAAAGAGTTTAGCTTCTGAAGAAGCTCGACCATAGGAGAAGTTCGGTAAGAGTTCAGCTTCTGTAGGCATTCGACTGAAGTAGTGCGGATGAAGTTTGGCTTTTACAGGTGTCCGACTAGAGGAGAAGCTCGAAAGAAGTTTGGCTCTTGTAGACGTCCGACTGGAGGAGCACGGAGGGAGTTCGGCTCTCACAGACATCCGGCTGGAGGAGTGTGGAGGAAGTTCGACTCTTGTGAGAGTTCGATTGAAGTTCGACCGCTGAAAAGTTCGACTGGAGCTCGGCCATTGAAAATTTCGGCCAGTTGAAGGGATTCGGCTAAGACTCAACCGTCGAAAAGTTTGTAAGGGGCTCGACCACTGAGAAGTTCGATCGGCTGAAGGAGTTCGGCTAAGGCTCTCCATTGAAGCTCTTCTGTGACTACCGATTGCATTAAGCTGAGCATCGAACTGGACTTCGATAGGAGCGGAGTTTATTCCCAATAGTATGCCTATGGTTGAATTTCAAAGGATTTTCCTTATTTCACTTATCCAAAACTTCTCGTTATCTTCTGATCTAGATAAAATTACATAGCTTCCTAAGTCTAGAGGTACTTTCACCTCCTCCTCTTTGTATAGGCCGAAATCATTTGGAATTCATAGCTTTAAGAATAATCTAATCTTACTGAGCAGACTGAGTTCGACTGGCTTCAGATGGAAAGCTGATGGAGGAATCCTGAAGGTCATACACTATGATAGGATGATATTAAAGGAGAAGAAGAGGATGAGAGGGTATTACTATCTAGCAGGAAGCCCAATAAGAGGTGGAGCTTTAGGAGTCAGAAGGAGCCCAATGTAAGGTGGAGCTATAGGTGGAGGTGGATCGAGCATGAGATGAGAGACTCGGAAGGATGAGAGGCGATGTCACAAAGTGAAGTTTCTATTATCGTAGGAGATTTTTTCAAGCAGATCTTTGATCAGAGTGGACATAGCCCATGACAAAGATGAAATCGAGCGATCTGACTCGACTCTCATATTTGCCCATCCATGATCAGCAGGCATGCCTCAAGGCATAGGGGCAAGATGGATCACAAGCTTTTAAAGTCAGATGGAGGCCGAATATCGAGTCAGGATGGAGATTGTTAGAATTTGATACCTCAAATTCGATCTATAATAGAGAAGAATTAGTATCAAGCAGACAGATAGCAGGAGCCAAGATGAGATGCAGTCGAGCCAGCTCGACTCCTGACCGAGCCAACTCGATGGAGGTGAACAGAATAAGATAAGATTTTCTATTTGGACTCACATTGTGATTAATCCAAGGGGTCTATGGAAGTTTAACATGGACCATAGGATCCAGCGGCCATGGAGGGTTGCTATCATAATCTGAAGGTCAAAAAATATTTCAAGACTTCATCAAGAACATGTTCAACTCATATTAGGAGAACGAGCCCTATTAAGGACTCCTGTGAACTACTGAGAAGAGGATTCTCATCTTATTTAAAGGATTGAGGTGCTGTGGAGCAAAAGAGATGGCACATGTAGCGTGAGAGGCACGTATAGAGGCTTAAGCAGCCATGAAGAAGAGCTTGGCAAAGTGTTGAGTACGTGCAGCCTATGAGAGAGAGAAGCAATGGGTGCATAGCATCCAGCAAAAAGACTATAAGGACAAAGCATCTTATAGCTTCTGAGGATCTTTTTGGAATTCTTAGAAAGCTTTTGTAAGGGTAGCTTCTAGTTAAGAGAGATTTATGTATGGTGAGTTGAGATTGGATGTTTTCCTCTTGTATCTATTTTTCTCTTTCATGGTGAAGCTTTGCATGCCTCATGGAGGCGAGCCTTTAGGTTGATTCATGTACTTGATTATTTTCTTGTTTTATTTTTTTTTCTTTCTACCATAATAATTTGGTATTAAATCCTTAATAAGTGATATCAGAGTAGCTGATATTCTTCTTAAAGTTGGGTATGTATCGAACCTCATCCAACTTCTTCACTATTTCATCATAGATTTTATGCTGACCATTTCACTGTCCTTGATCTCACAGCTCGATTCATCTGGCAAGAATATAATGTCCTCATTGATTTTTAGAGAGTCAAACTATTTCTTTCTGCAATAAACATGATATGTGCATGTAGAATCTAAAATCCACTACTAGAAAGAAGTAAATTCCTCATCAAATATCTTCAGGACATCATCCTCTAACTCGCTACTAGCCATTGCTGCAGTAGTCCTCATCCGATTTTTGAGTTGTAGGCAATTCTTGACTCGACGTCCCAACTCATTGCACATATAGCATCTAATCTTGCTTTGATCCCTCATCTTGGATCTGGATCATCCTTCTCATAATCCTCTGCCGCTCCGTCTACTACCTCCTACTTCAAAAATTGCCAAAGCTGAGCTAACACCATCTCAGCTCGAAGCTAGGTTCTCCCTCCAAAGAATCTCATTCTGGAGTATCGCTACAGTGACCTCATCCATCTTGATGATGCTCTTTTTCACTAGAAGAGCAATCACTAAGAACTCATACGAAGAGGGGAGCGATGTTAGCAAGACCAACGCTTTGAACTTCTCTTCAATTTTTTTGCCAACGCTGAGGAGGTTGGTGAGGATTTTCTGAAAGTTGGATAGATGCTCCTGCACGCTTTGACCTTCATCCATCCGTAGCTGATAGAACTGCTTCCAAAAAAATAGTATGTTGGTGAGCGACTTCGCCATGTATAACTTTTTGAGCTTCGACCACAGTACCGTCAAAAAAATCTCGTCAAGTACATAGATCACGACATCATCCACTAAATACAAGTAAATTATACTCACCGTCAGCAACTGGATCTGCTTTCAATCCTTTACCTCTGTGGTAGCTAGCATCTCATCGTACAAAAAAGCGTAGATCAATCCATATTGGATGAGGACATTATTTATCCTTGCTTGCCATAAGAAAAAATTATCCTTTCCATCAAATCTATTGATCTCCATCTTGATTGTGCTTGTCTTCTCCATATTCTTCAATCTCTATAAATTACTACAATCTATGCTCTGATACTATCTAACTTTGATACCAATCTGTTGGGATATCAGCTAGTCTGATACCACTTATTAAGAATCTAGTACCAAATCATTATGACAGAAAGAAAAATAAAATAAAATAAAAAAATAATCAAGTACATGGATCAACCCAAGGGCTTGTCTCCATGGGGCATGCAAAGCTCTACTATGAAAGAGAAAAATAGATATAAGAGGAGAACATCTACTCTCAACTTACCATATATAAATCTCTCTCAACTAGAAGCTATCCTCACAAAAGCTCTCTCAGAATTCCAAGGAGACTCTCATAAGCTACAAGATGCTTTGCCCTTACAGCCTCCTCGCCGAATGCTATGCACCTGTTACTTCTCTCTCTCATGGGCTGTACGTACTCGACACTCTACCAAGCTTCTCTCGATGGCTATTTAAGCCTCTCTACGTGCCTCCCATGCCACACACGCCACCTTCCTGCTCGATGACACCTCAGTCCTTTAAGTAGGATGAGAATCCTTTTCTCAGCAGTTCATAGAAGTCATAACATGACTCTTTCTCCTAATATGAATTGAACATGATCTTGATAGAGCCTTGAAATATTTCTCAACCTTCAGATTATGATCCCAACCCTCCATGATCGCTGGATCCTGTGGTCCATGCGCAACTCCCATGGACTCCTTAGATTAATCACAATTCGAGTCCAAACAGAAAATCCTATCCTATTCTGTTCATCTCCATTAAGCTTGCTCTATTAGAGATCGAGCTAGCTCTACTACATCTTGTTCGAACTCCTACTTTCTATCTGCCTGAGAGGGCCAGCTCGGCTGTGGTTCGAGCCAGCTCGATTTCAGTCTGAGCCGACTCGACTCTGTATCCGAGCCAGCTTGATTGCTTGCTGATATTAATTCTCCTATGCTGTGGATCGAATTCGAGGTGTCAAATTCTAATAATTAAAATTTATCTTATTAGTGATGATTGTTTTTATTGCGGAAACCAATATTTAATCTTGTGTAGAGCCTCTAGTAGATTTAGATAAGATATGCAATAATCTCATTATTCTAGATAGTGAAAGATTCATATCAAATGAATTTCCATATTAAAATTGTAGTGTCTCTTATTTATAGATTGTTTGATTATTTTTGCTTCTTAATTACCTAAAAAGATTGCGGAAATTATTATTGTATGGTGAATTGTAGTAATATACCATTTAATTACACAAAGAGAAGTAAAGTTTGCGGCATTATTATTACTTGATTACTTTTTTTCCCAACATGCTCTATATAGCATAATATTCCAACTTAATTAAATTTGTCTAGCTCCATTACGATGCTATTAAGAAGCTAATTTTAATTATAGATCTTTGAACAAAGTGGTTAAAGATACCAAACTAATCCAAGTGTCTTTCCAAAATCATTACATAATTTGAAGCAAGTACTGCAATTTCAAGAAACATCCAAGTCCCCACTAATGTCCTTCCAAATGGGTGACACTTTCACCAAAGATCTCTTTGGGACCCTATAGTTTTTTGCATATAACACCCTACCTTAGTTGTATCTTTTTCTTTTTTTTTATTTTAAACAAAGATTTTAACCATTGTATTGTTCAAGAATTTTCATGATTAAGAGTACATATGAAAAGTGTTGGTTTTTCATGAAAAGCAAATAAAGATGAATGGAGTATAAAATCTGTAGGTGTTGCTACTATGGTACAATTGTACAAAAAAGCACCTCCACGCCAACATGCATACCACAAGATTTTTACTCTTCTGAGTAAAATAACAAACTATCTAATTATTTAGTTTTATATTAATTATTTATTAAAAAAAATAGATACTTATATAAGATCAAAAAATATAAAAAATATTTTTCAGCTAGCTATTTTGGATGAGATCCTGAATTATTATAAATGATATTAGAGCTGATGCAGCCCATAGTTTATACGGACTAGGAAATATTATAATATAAATTTATTGAGATTGATCATAGATCGATCAAGATGTTTATGAATGGATTCATAGATTTGAATATTTAGTCTGACAAAAATATTGGAGCTTAAATAGAGAGAATATGTGAGAACCCATTGGACAGACACATCCATGTAGTCGACAAAGACATATTTCGGGTAGGGAGCACAAGCCTCTTCCTTGATGACTACTGCAGCTATTGTAGCTCTCAGTTAGGGGTCGTACAAGGATGCAATGGAGAAGCGGCTGCCGTCCGGTGTGGCGAGCACATGGTGCCACACGCTCTTTTGCCGCCCATTGCTGAGCACCTCAATCTGGTCGCCAATGTTGATCACAATGGCATTTTCCAGGGGCCTAGCATCAATCCATCAGCCATCCTTCAGGATCTGAAGGCCACCAACTTGGTAATCTTGGAAGAGGAGAATGACACCACCGGCGTCAGTGTGTGCACGAAGGCCGTTCACAAGATCAGGGCGCGGGCATGGTGGGTGGTGGCTCACTTTGGTGCCAAATAAGGGCTTGTGTCTTCCATTACCTGAGAATGCTTTCTTGATGTAGCGCTCCTCTAAGCCAAGGTTCACGTCCATGGCTTCCATTACTTTGTCAGCCAGCTTCTTAAGCTCTATGTTTGGTGATCCCACAATGTAACAAGAGCACATATCCTATTTACGATCTATATTAACACTCAGAAATATAAAACAGAAACATATATATTTTCTGAACAATAAAAAGAAAGGGGACAAACACATTCATCTGCTGCTATATATCCATGATAAAATATGATATTTTGTAATCATATATATATATATGTGTGTGTGTGTGTGTGTGTGTGTGTGTGTGTGTGTGTGCGTGCGTGCGCGTGTGTGTGTGTTTTGCAGATCATGTAGGCCAGCTTCACCATCTTCTTGTATGTATTTTTACTAGAAACTAATATGCGGAGAGTTTCATGAGCCAATATCATTGACAATTAAGGAAGAATCAAAACAAGTTTCAATTCTAATGTAATCAAAACTTAGGAAAGTTTATGTGAAAACTTTCAATATCCATAAAAAGTTAGTTTTCCTATGGATTGCATAAGCAATAAAAAGTAAAGAATGCATGCACTATTAGCTTACGATCATGGTGGACCAATCTTAAGTAATGTAATCAAAACTTCTCAGGAAATTCTTATTACATAGATTCTGCTCCTAATATGCAACATGTCAAAGATGATCCATGCAAACTCTAGTATGTCATAAAAAGACTTCGATTAACCAAGTTGGTCTTGGGCTGAACTTGAATTGTGGTGGGTTAGATGGCCGTTTGTTATCGTCTTGGAGAACAAACACATTCTCCCAATCCACCTCGTCCAACAGCTTAACAGTGCCCTCTTCTGTTTCTAATTGGTGCACCAAGGCAGTTGAACCGGTTTGGATTCCTTAAAGCCTTTTCTCTCAACTTGTAGCCCTCAGAGCACACCATCTTCACACGTGCGAGAAGCTCCACTGGAATCCCAATATGGTTACCAGCTGCAAATATACAAAGACCAATAAGAGTGAAGGGCAAACATATAGTTCACTAAAACCATCAAACAAATCAATGAGGAACTTATACATGGACTGGTAGATTCGATCGACTAACCTTAAAGAATCCCCACTCTTCGCATCCATTAGTGATCTTAGCCAGACTGGAATCGCCATGTCTAAGAGTGAGAGATGAGAAGCTCTATTGCAAGTCCCTCTGTTCTGCAATGAATGACTAGAACTGGAGGCAAGGTTGGCCTTGTATGATGCTCGAGCTTATAGATTGAAGCTGAGTAATGTCGCATCTTGTTTTGATCAAGCTTCTTCTTCATGTATCTTAAGATTCTCTAATTGTATGCCTATGGCTGAATCTCAAAGGATTTTCCTCATTTCACTTGTCCAGAACTTCTCGTTATCTTCTGATCTAGATAAAATTACATAGCTTCCTAAGTCTAGAGGTACTTTCACCTCCTCCTCCTTGTATAGGCCGAAATCATTTGGAATTCTTGTGTGCCTTCTAAGGTGAAAGGATTTTTTTTGGTTAGCACTCTTGAACAAACTGAATACTTACATCCTGTTACAAAAGAAGCTAGGGAAGTTTTATGGAAATTGTGGATTATGCGACCAATCTCTTGAACTGGGTGATCACTTATTCATTGATTGTCTCTTTACGGCTGTTATTTGAGACAAATTTTTCTCTAAAACTAGATTTAGTTCTCTTCCTCAAAGTTTGGTTGAGCTTTTCACCTCCTGGATGAAATATAACTTTCATCCTAGTCAGCGACCTGCTATTATTTGCTTGGTGATCGCAATCTGTTGGGTGATCTGGAATCAGCGTAACTCACACGTCTTCCTCCACAAAGTTTGCTTGTTTGAAGTTGTGACGGCCAAGGCCATTAGATTCGCTATGGATGAGTCCATCTTGACTAAACAAAAAGATTTACCCGGGTTTTCTTTCATCCTGAATAAATTCCGAACTCAGTCAGTTTGAGTTAGGTATTTGATCTTGTTGGAATCCGTCTTGATCTTGTCGGACGGCTTTTTGAATCTTATGACTATTGTTTTCCTTGGACACCAGATTTTGTCTGAATTGGGACATGATGGCAAGTTCTGGAGACGATGATGGTTAACGAAGGAAAGCATTGTGAATCTGGTCGCCTGGGCTCTATCTGAATTTTTGTGAATACTTAGCACTGGTTTTGTTTCCCGAGTCTCCTGTTGCTGACTGACTGATTCCCCTTTGGTTATTTAGCCTCTGACCTGATTTAGTAGCGTTGCTGCAATCTCCGTGACCGTGGTGAATGTTGTTTTCGAGAGATATGCTGTCTCATTTCTTTACAGATACTATTTTTGAGTCTTCATTAGTGGCAATAATACTGCTCTGTTTTGGATGCCAGGAGATAATGATGATGGGATGTTCAACCATGCTAAAGGCCTTTAACTTATCCTCTGAATCTGATCTGCTATTTGCTTTTTTCCTGATTGAATAGTTTTTCTTACTAAATGTAAATTCTCATTCATATTTACTTTTATACATACTCTTTTCTTTCATAAAACTGGTGACCTTTGAGTTGTTCTCACTGTTTCCTTTCTTTGTCAAAAAAAAATAATGATGATGATGATGTCAACTATTATTTTAATCTGAGAGAAATCATATATTTATATTAAACAAAGAGAGCGTCATTTGGACGGTGAACATGCTCTCATTTTATTAAAAAAACAAAAAACAATGATGAGATAAAGAAATGAAAGGGCAATGCGGCCCTGAGCTGATGCCTGCAGCTCAGGTTTGTTAAAAGGTGGGTATTTTAGAGAATTAATGAAGACCGAAAGTACCGGATATAAATTTGTTTCTTATGTACATGAACACCAACTTGTGTGATATAGGAACTTGAAAGCAATAGAATTATGAGTACCGAGATTGGGAAAGTTGGCACACGCTACAGCTTAGGATAAATTTTGTAGCTAAGCTTTTTTTTTTCAGCTAAAGACATAGATGTCAATCATTAAGAAGTATGGATTTTTTTTCTTTTCTTTTCTTTTTCTGTTGGCGGGGGGTGGAAATGTAGCGTGCTATTTATTTATTTGGTATGACTTGGGCAGCAAAAAGAATGATAGCCCTTGACCTCAGCCGTGGTCTTTGACTCGGCTAATCTATAAGTTGCGTTTAATAATTTAAAATAAATTTATTAAATTATTATATTTAATATATTTTTTGAATGATAATTTATATTATTTTAATAATCTATATTATTAATCTATATTATTTTTAAAAGAGATGCTTTCTAGATCGTCACTTCTTTGATAAATTTATAATAAAAATTTTAAATAATATTATTTCTTAAAAAATTATAAAAAATTTATTGTCCAACCATCTCCTTCCCTTGGTGCCACCTACGGCTCTTCTATATATATTTATATATATTATTATTATTATATATTATTATATATATAATATTATTATACATATATTTATATTATATATATAATATATATATATATATATTTGTATAATAATATATATAAATATTTATATTTTTATATATTATATATTATATAAATATATATTTATATTTATAATTTTTATTTCTAATAATTAAAAAAGGACAACATATTTTAGAAATTTGATTGTAGATTATCGATAATCTAATTATCATACCAAACATGTTAATCAAGATTTTTAATTATTTTACTATAATATTGTTGGGGATAAATCCTGCTCCCGCCGAAGTCTAGCTCGATGCTCGGCCTAACGCGATCTGTAGCCGCAGAAGAGCTTCAGCAGCCCGGCCCTAACCGAACTCAGCCGTCGAGCTTCTTTCTACTCCTCAGCTGCCGAGCTTCTTCGGACTACCAGCGTCAGGACCGAACCGCTCCAGCCGACCGAACTGTTTAGCGGCTGAGCTCCTCGAACTCCTAGCGTCCGAGCTTCTACGGACCCATTCAGACGGTCGAACTGCTCAGCGGTCGAGCTCCTTGGACTCCAAGCGGTCGGGCTTTAATGGAATCCCCTAGCACTCGAACTCCTCAACTGACGAGCCTCAGCCGAAGTCCAACATTCGGTCGAACTCTCCAACGGTCGAGCTTCGGATTCCCAGTGGCCGAACTCCCCAGCGGACGAGCCTTAGCTACATACCCCCAGCCAGACGCCTATGGGAGCCGAACTCCCTCCAAGCTTCCTCTTCAGGAGCCCAAACTTCCTCCAAGCTCTGCAGCCATCACCATCAGTCCACCGAGTGATAGCGACCCGCTATGAGACGGTGATAGCTATCACCATCAATCCGCCGCACACGGCACCGTCCCGTGAGACTGACTCTGTCGAACCTCGAGCGGCCCGCCAGCACGTGGCTGCAGCTGTCACCATCAACCCACTACACAAGGCACCTTCCCATGAGACTGACCCCATCGAACCTCGAGCGGCCCGCCAGCATGCGACTACAGCTGTCGCCATCAAGCTCCGCTATAAAAAGGATCCCTCCAAATACGCTAACTCTAATCTCTCTGATCTCTAAGCTCTCCTCCTCTTCTCTAAGCTCCAGAACTCATTCTGAGCACTCCATTCCTATTGGCCAGAGCTGACTTGAGCATCGGAGGGTCCTGCCGGAGCCACCCCCCACCGGCTCTGGACGGAACTTTATTTTGCAGGTCCCCGATGGTGACCTCAGCGGCCTCAACTCCGGCGACCTTCGACGACGACCAATTTCTGCACCAACAGATTGGCGCTAGAGGAAGGGCGGCCTGAACCTTCGAGGTTCCCTTGTTCTTAAAAGAGTGCTGGCGACTCTTCTTTTCACTCTCCGGAGATCTCCCCTTTCTCTTCCGAAGAGAAAATGCCCCCAGGAGAGCTTCGACATGGCGATCGGTGTCCTACGCGCCAAGTATGCCTGCTCCCATTGCAGTCCCAGTAGCCCAGGCTCCATCCGAAGCCACCGCAGATGTAGAGCAATTCAACCTACCAGATGGGTTCGTGGCCCGACCGAGGTGATACAGGCCATGCGACAACCTTCGACAGAGACTTTACCAAAAAAATGCGAGGAACCGACCTTAACGAAGAGCATTTGAGCATGCCAATCGCCCTTAGGAGAGAAACGGAGAGCAGAAGTTCTTCCGCAGAAGCGGAATGAAGTTCGGCGCGAGGAAGGTTCCGCGGGAAAGCGGAATGGAGTTTGCCGAGAGCAGAAAAGCGGAATGAAGTTCGACGGCAGCAAGGCCGAACTTTTCCTGAAATCTCATCATCGGAATGAAGTTCGGCGCAAGTGAGGCCGAACTTCTGCTCGGGTATGACACCAAGGGAGCCACCTACGAAGAAGTCACAGGAGGTGGAATAAAGCTCGGGCAAGCGACGCCGAGCTCTTCCTCGAACTTGTCATCAAGGAAGTTCTCCCACAGGTTTTAGAAGGAGACGGAATGAAGTTCGGCCGCGCTCACGACCTTCCAGCGCAAGCAAGACCGTACTCCCCCTCGAGCCCGTCATCGAGGAAGCCCCGACAAAGGAGTATGAAGTCCTTCCACAGAAGCTTCCACGGGAAAGCAGAACGAAGTTCGGCACAAGTGAGGCCGAGCTCACGCTCGAGTATGACACCAAGGAAACCACTACAAAGAATTCATAGGAGGTGGAGTGAAGTTCGGGCAAGCAAAGCCGAGCTCCCCCTCGAGCTCGTCGTCAAGGAAGTCCGGACAAAAGCAGCAGAGGAAGTTCTCCCGCGGAGGGTCTCGCGGGAAAATGGAATGAAGTTCGGCGCAAGTGAGGCCGGAGTGAAGTTCGGGCAAGCAAAGCCGAGCTCCCCCACGAGCTCATCGTCGTCAAGGAAGTCCGGGCAAAAGCAGCAGAGGAAGTTCTCCCACGGAGGATTTCGCGGAAAAATGGAATGAAGTTTGGCGCAAGTGAGGCTGAACTTCACCTCGAAGCCCGTCATTGAGGAAGGGGCATTAGTCCTCCCGTGGAGGCTTTCGCGGAAAGGCGGAATGAAGTTCGGCGCAAGTGAGGCGGAACTCCAACCCGATTATGTCACCAAGGAAGCCCCCTACAAAGATTTCACACAAGGTGAGATGAAGTTCGGCCGAGCTCACAACCGCCCCAGGGCAAGCGAGGACTCCCTCTTGAGTATGACTCCAAGGAAGCCCGACAACTAGGCATAAAGTTCTCCCGCAGGTTTTACAACCCCTAACTCCTCGAGCTCGCCACCAAGGAGGCCCCGACAAAAGGATGCGAAGAAGCCCTCCCGAAAGGTCCCGCAACTACGCCCCGCTCTTCTAACTCGATTTCTCAGCGAAGTTAAGAGCCAGCTACCAAGATCAGAAGGTTTATGGTCTTCCCTAAACAAGTGCGGTCGTACTGCACCTACCATCACGACCACGGCCACGATGCTGAGAAATGCATCCGACTGTGAGACAAAATTGAGGAGCTCCTCAGGAAGGAGCGGCTGAAGAGGAAAGATCGGCTAAAGGGCGCTGCCGTAACCAAAAACTCCTAAGAAGGTCGGCCGCCTCACGGCATCATCAACGTTACCCCAGGGAGGAGCTTGGTACATCGGCAGTTCGTCGGCTCCCAGCGACAAAGCAAGAGTCAAGAGAAGCTTGCTCCAAATCGAGCCAAATTAAGGAGGCCAGCATGGGATAGAGGAGGTCGTCTGGATGGGACTTACTGCCCGAGGGAGGGAGCTCCGAGGAACAACGCCCCGACGACCCCTCAAACGGGGATGTGCTGCCCGTAACTTTCCTTCGGTAAAATTCTTTCCTTCCAATAATGTTATTCCCTGATGCGTAGAAACTACGGTAACAAGGGATGGACCTCGTGCTAACGGGGGCAGGTCGGAAGCCTTAGAAGCTTAGCTGCAGGAGATAAGATCTCCCCCGAGGAAGGCTCGACCGTCGCTAGAGATAAGATCTCCCCCGAGCGCGCACTTCGATCTCGGCTGCAGGAGATAAGATCTCCCCCGAGGAAAGCTCGACCGTAGGAGATAAGATCTCTCCCAAGCGCGCACTTCGACCTCGGCTGCAGGAGATGAGATCTCCCCCGAGGAAAGCTCGACCGCAGGAGATAAGATCTCCCTCGAGCATGCACTTCGACCTCGGCTGCAGGAGATAAGATCTCCCCCGAGGAAGGCTCTGCAGGAGATAAGATCTCCTCCGAGCGCGCAGTCGACCTCGGCTGCAGGAGATGAGATCTCCCCCGAGGGAAGCTCGGCCGTAGGATATAAGATCTTCCCCGAGGAAAGCTCGGCCGTAGGAGATAAGATCTCCCCCGAGGCGACCTCGGCTGCAGGAGATAAGATCTCCCCGAGGGAAGCTCGACCGTAGGAGATAAGATCTCCCCCGAGCGCGCACTTCGACCTCGACGGCAGGAGATAAGATCTCCCCGAGGAAGCCTCGGCTTGAAGGAGATAAGATTCCCCCAAGGAAGCTCGAAGCTCGGCTGTAGGAGATAAGATCTCCTTCGAGCGCGCACTTCGACCTCGGCT
The DNA here is from genome assembly GCA_006176705.1 of Cocos nucifera. Lineage (NCBI taxonomy): Eukaryota > Viridiplantae > Streptophyta > Magnoliopsida > Arecales > Arecaceae > Cocos > Cocos nucifera. The sequence goes on along the minus strand of QRFJ01005262.1, from coordinate 256,939 downwards.
GCAGGAGATAAGATCTTCCCCGAGAAAGGCTCGGCTGCAGAAGATAAGATCGCTCCGAGGAAAGCTCGGCCGTAGGAGATAGACTCCCCCGAGCGCGCACTTCGACCTCGCGGTAGGAGATAAGATCTCCCCCGAGGAAGCCTCGACTGCAGGAGATAAGATCTCCCCCGAGGAAGGCTCGAAGCTCGGCCGTAGGAGATTAAGATCTCCCCCGAGCTCGCACTTCGACCTCGGCTGTAGGAGATAAGATCTCCTCCGAGGAAGGCTCGGCTGCAGGAGATAAAATCTCCCCCGAGGGAAGCTCGACTGCAGGAGATAAGATCTCCCCCGAGCGCGTACTTCGACCTCGGCGGCAGAGAAATAAGATCTCCTCCGAGGAAAGCTCGGCTGAGGAGAGATAGATCTCTCCAAGGAAAGCTCGGCTGCAGGAGATAAGATCTCCTCCGAGTGCGCACTTCGACCTCGCGGCAGGAGATAAGATCTCCCCCGAGGGAAGCTCGACTGCAGGAGATAAGATCTCCCTCGAGCGCGCAGTCCGACCTCAGCCGTGGGAGATGAGATCTCCCCCCGAGGAAAGCTCGACCATAAGAGATAAGATCTCGATCGAGAGGAAAGCTCGATCGTAGGAGATAAGATCTCTCCCGAGTGCGCTCTTCGACCTCGACCGCAGAAGATAAGATCTCCCCCGAGCGCGCACTTCGACCTCGGCTGCAGAAGATCAGATCTCCCTCCGAGGCGACCTCGGCTAGAGATAAGATCTCTCCCGAGCGAACACGGACAACCTCGACCGCAGGAGATGAGATCTCCTCCGGATGCCCGATACAACCTCGGCTAGGGAAAGCAACCGTGTCAACCTCGGCTGGAGAGCTTCAACTACCACCTACCACCTCAGCCAGAGATAAGATCGGAGACAGCCTCGCCCTGAGATCAGATCTCTCCCAAGCGCCCGCATCGACCTCAGCGGTAGGAGACAATGTCGCCCCCGAGGAGCGCAACCTCCGACTTTTATCGCAGTGGACGAAGCCCCCTCAAGCTCGGCTGGAGATGGGATCCTCTCTAGGCTTCAACTTCGATATCAACTTCAGCTGGAGGCGAGATCCCCTCGAGTTTCGGCCTAGACCAGCATGGAGCTCAGAGGAAGACTTCGACAGTCGCCTTCCCTGCACTCCCTTTCTTCGATTTTTGAACTCGGGAGTGGGGGGCTAGTGTTGGGGATAAATCCTGCTCCCGCCGAAGTCTAGCTCGATGCTCGGCCTAACGCGACCTGTAGCCACAGAAGAGCTTCAGCAGCCCGGCCCTAGCCGAACTCAGCCACTGAGCTTCTTTCTACTCCTCAGCTACCAAGCTTCTTTGGACTCCCAGTGTCAGGATCGAACCACTCCAGCCGGTCGAACTGTTTAGCGGCCGAGCTCCTCGAACTCCTAGCATCCGAGCTTCTACGGACCCATTCAGACGGCCGAACTGCTCAGCGATCGAGCTCCTTGGACTCCAAGCGGCCGAACTTTAACGGAATCCCCTAGCGCTCGAACTCCTCAACTGACGAGCCTCAGCCAAAGTCCAACATTCGGTCGAACTCTCCAACGGCCGAGCTTCGGATTTTCAGCGGCCGAACTTTCCAGCGGACGAGCCTTAGCTGCATACCCCCAGCCAGACGCCTATGGGAGCCGAACTCCCTCCAAGCTTCCTCTTCAGGAGCCCGAACTCCCTCCAAGCTCTGCAGCCATCACCATCAGTCCACCGAGTGATAGCGACCCACTATGAGATGGCGATAGCTGTCACCATCAACCCACCGCACACGGCGCCTTTCCGTGAGACTGGCTCTGCCGAACCTCGAGCGGCCCACCAGCACGCAGCTGCAGCTGTCACCATCAACCCGCTGCACATGGCGCCTTCCCGTGAGACTGGCCCCGCCGAACCTCGAGCGGCCCGCCAGCACGCGGCTGCAGCTATCGCCATCAAGCTCCGCTATAAAAAGGATCCCTTCAGATACGCTAACTCTAGTCTCTCTGATCTCTAAGCTCTCCTTTTCCTCTCTAAGCTCTGAAACTCATTCCGAGTACTCCATTCCTGTTGGCCAGAGCTGACTTGAGCGTCGGAGGGTCCTGCCGGAGCCACCCCCACCAGCTCCGAATGAGACTCTGTTTTGCAGGTCCCCAGCGGCGATCTCAGCGGCCTCGACTCCAGTGACCTCCGACGACGATCAGTTTCTGCACCAATAAATATTATTTATATATATCAAATATAGTAATCAATATTACTGATAATTTGATAATGATAATCTATCTTGAAGATAATTTATATTATCTTTTAAAATTATATGCACCATATAGACAACTTTAGTAATAAACTAAATGAGTGAAATATCAAAGCAAGGTCTTTATGCAGACCTCAACTTCTTATTAGTTTATTTATCACTATTTCTTTATAATTCTCTCTCCTAGATCATTTTTATATGGCCGTGCATATGTATCAGTACTCCAAGCTTCTCCTTCGCAAGCGTACGTTATGTCGATGCATTTATGATTTATCATACAAGAGCAAGTATGAAGTATAGTAATTAACGCTTAGCGTGTTTCCTGGTCCCAACTACGCAACCCCCCTCCTATTGTCATGCCATCATTGATGTATACTTTAATTCATGCATGCATATATGTATGTATTACAGGAAGGTATTCAGACATCAAACACCTTTGAACGATATATTCATGATATCTATATGTTACAGAGAAATACGTGCAACCTGAGGTCACTGATTTATTTTAAACTTGTTGTGGCCAATTCTCTATTGCGTTCGTCATTAGAGAAAAGCACCTATAAAAAAATTTTTACTGATCGAAAGTATTTTCGATAGGAATCCTCCGATGCTGATATTAGTGGAAGAGTAATCGAACAGGTAAGTAAAAATATAGCAACATCTAATCTAAAAGTATCTTACCAATACTGTTCATTTATCTTTCTTTTATAGGCAAATTGTCAATAACCTAATCATCATGGATCTCACTTTTTATGGCACTAAAGGATAGTTAATACCTATTATCAAGCCATCATTATGGAGTTAGTGGGCAGTTATCCCACTAATGATCGTGGAGAGTTATCATTACCATTGATTGATTGTGAAGAAATCGGCCATGAACAATAGTCGACCGATGAATAACAGTCGGTGATGAACAGTGGTCGATCGATGAATGACAGTCGATAATGAACAGTTGTCAATCGATGAATAATAATCGATCATAAATAGTGATCGACCGATGAATGACAGTCAATGATGAACAGTGGTCGGTCGATGAATGACAGTCGATCAAGAATAGTGGTTGGCCGATAAATGACAGTCGACGATGAATAGTTATCGGTCGATGAATGACAGTCGATCATGAATAGTGGTCGGTCGATGGATGACAGTCGGCCATGAACAGTTCTCATGAAAACTAAACCATGAAAATTTTTTTCCTTCCGGAGCCTCTTCTTTTGGAATCTTTTGGCTCTTCTTATATACGTGTGTAGCAAGGAGCCGATCTTGAATCGGGGCAAGGAGATCTGATTATCCTAAAATTATCCTCCACTCCCAAGTCTAAGGTGGCTTGACACGTTGGACGATGGGAGTCAGTGCATTTTCTGCCATATCTTTGAGCTCTGATTCTGTGATCATTTTGGCTGCAAATATTAATGATTCTATCAAAATTAGAATCTTCAACTATTTTGTTATTTTTTCTTAGCTTTTTTTTGAGATAACTGTTATCAATTTAGCCGACTATCAATCGATGGTTGTGGCCGTAGAATTTGCTTATTAATCGAGCATCAGCCGACTAAACTTTAGGCATAAATTTTTAAGTATTTGATAAACGGGGGTTAGCCAAATATCCTTTGACTTTTTGGAGTAAGTCGGTATATTTTCTAACCGACCATAGTCAATTCGGCTATCTTTCGACCGACCATAGTCGAGTCGGTATGTTGGTCCTCTTAGGACTCATCTCGATCTAGAGATCAATATTTTTCCTGCTTTGGTCCTTCGGGACTTGAGCCAGAGCTCATATTTATCATTGGATCATCTTGAGTTGAATTTCGTATTTGTCGTCAAATCATCTTGAGTTGGAGCTCATATTTATCATCGAATCATCTATTGATTTATCATCATTTTTCTTTCGGCATGATGTTTGATAGATTTGATTTCATTGTGGTCATAGTCATCGAACTGCTATTGTGGCTCGAAAATATCCAAGGTATGGAATCTTCCTTAGAAGAATTGGAGAGAGCACGTGGCCGTTTCTCCTTTTTGAATGCTTATCGAGGAGAGGGGGGACTACTATTCTTTAGATTTGGCATGTTGCAAATGCCAACTATGTCGAGAGATGATATCATGAATGCTGATGGGCTAGGAATCGACATGCTACGAGTGCAGAAAGCATTGTCAATGCAGAGTGGAGCACAATGGTTGCACCTTGAAGGTGCAGGCTATGGTGCCAATTTTTTTGATTGCTGTTATTGTTATTCTATAGTGTTGAAGACTATGAATAGCTTTAGTGAGTGTCCTCACCTCAGTTTTGAATTTTACCCCGATCTGAATTTGACTTCGGATCAGATGTTTTGAGACCGCTATCTTCCAAGAAGAATATAGATGGGGGACTTGAGAATGCTTTTGGAGGCTATATACTATGGCTATAAGATCCTGTTGAATCAGAAAGGTAGGATGCTATTAATTTGCCACCACCACTCGCAGTGGAGCATAATGTTCTAGCCTAAATAGTCTCCCCCACAGGAAGATTGGCTGTTATTATTGACGGACGTATTCTGGGCTTTTCTTCTTGCCATTATTCTTTCAGAGCTTGTTTCTCTCCCTACCTAATGCGTCAATCTGTTGCAGCCAATCCACTATTGCACCTGTCGTCGGAGAAGAGCACCTATAAAAGAAATCCTCATTGACCGAAAGTATTTCAAGTAGGAATTCTCCGATGCTTAAGTTAGTAGAGGAGTGGTTGAATAAGTAGAAAATGTGGTAGAGTATAGTCCAGAAGTGTCTTATCAATTAATACTGTTCATTTACCTTTCTTTTATAGGTAAATTATCAATAACCATTCGTAACGGTTAGACATCATGGGTTCCACTTTTTATAACACTAAAGGATGGTTAATCTTCATTATCAGGCCATCATTATGGAGTTAGTAGACAATTATGCCTACTAATGATCATGGAGAGTTATTGTTACCGTTGATTAATTATGGAGCATTGATCATGAATAGTGGTCGGTCGATGAATGACAGTCGATGATGAACAATTTTGGTCGATGAATGATAGTCGACGATGAACAGTCATCGATTAATGAATGACAGTTGGTCATGAACAATGGTCAGTCGATAAATGACAGTCGACGATGAATAGTCATCGGCCGATGAATGACAGTCGATCATGAGCAATGATCGACCGATGAATGATAGTCAATCACGAATATTAATTGGCCGATAAATGACAGTCGATCAATGAATGATAGTCGGTGATGAACAGTTCTCATAAGAGCTAAACCATAAAATTTTTTTCTTCCAGTGCCTTTCCTTTTGGAATCTTTTGGCTCTTCTTATATCAATGTGTAGCAAGAAGCCGATCTTGAATCGGGACGAGGAGATTCGATTATCCCAACAAAACTAAAACTAATGTAGAAAGAATCCAAAACAAATGAGTAAGAGAGAGAGAGAGAGAGAGAGAGAGAGAGAGAGAGAAGTCGACCTCATTTAATGTAAGTGGTATCCCTTTTTGGATTTTAAAACTTCCAACCAGGGAAGAATAGAAGATAATGCTTGATGAAGCATAACATTCGCACCAGAAAACCCATGGAATTATCAACTTGCCAACAGATGAAGAATCATCTCGTTCGTTGAATTATCCTTCATAGTCAATCTTAAAGCAATGGTTGATCGAAAAACAAACGAATGACACGAGAAGATAATTTTAGCAAAGGCCACGAAATTATAATCTTGTAATACCACCTCATGTTGCATCATGTTCTACAAACTTAAATTACAAGCATGGGATCCTGACCAAACACTTGGGAGGGCCCAAGTGGAACTCGATGCCTATAAAGAGTGGTCAGTACTTCATCCATGAATGGTGCGATGGTGTTTCATTGGGAAATGTAAAATTTTAGAAAGAAGAAGACGACGACGACGACGACGTCAGAAAAGATAAAATATACAACGAAAATACTTTAGTAAAAGCCCAGGGGCTAAGGGACGTGGGCCTGAAACCCTGGAGTGGGGTCGGCATCCATTCCCCCATATCATGGATTCCGGAACCTAGCGAACGATTCATTGGTCCCCTGCGGCTCTGTCTCCCACGCGGACGGGGGTTGTGGCCAAGCATTTAAACGCCCACACATGGATTGGGAGAAGAAGAGGTAAGTTGGAGGCTAACGTTAAGTTATTAATGCAAAACTTCACTGACATTCATTAGACGACTTTGTGCGATTGTGCGGTTTTGCTAAAAATCGTACAGTCTTGGGGCTTTCTGTCGAACACAGTGGGTGGGTTCTCCATTTTAGATGGGCTTTCTGTCGAACAGTGGGTGGGTTCTCCATTTTAGATGGTTCTATGACCGACAAGGGGACTGGAGTGAGAGTGATCGGTCCTCACCGGAGTCAAATGAGAGGGGGGAGAGGGAGCAAGACGTGGGCTCGTAGTATGCAGAGACTGCCATAGTAGCCTCATTGGACGGACCATAAGATCTCACCAGCAGAGCTGGAGCAGCTTCAAAAGTACTTCACGAAGGTCCTTGAGTTTCCTGATGAGAAAATGACATGGGAGGATGTCTCCATCCTGGTGTGCAGCCTCGACCAATGGTGCCATCGGAGTGGATCATAGAGAAATTTAAGAACTGGGAGAAACTCTCGTATGATCCGAAGGCCTTTACTTTGGTGTAGGACCACCACCTTATCTGATTACGAGCGGCGGCGAAATGCGAGGGTGTTCCTTTGGGTGGGCCAGTTTTGTCGCTGACCAGCTCCCAACAGTCAAGCCGTGGGTACTCGATATCATTCCAGAGGTGAAAGTGGTCCAAAGAACGGTGGTCTAGGTCCAATTGCCCGGACTACCCGTAGAGTTTTGGAGGCCTAAGATGCTAAGGGGCATTGCGGCAGAGGTAGAGAAGCCGATGGCGGCGGATGAATTCACGGACTGCGAGAGGATTTATGAGATTCCATGTCGAGCTCGACTCGGCGAAACCCCTGAAGTCGGAGATCTTGATCCAAGCTCACCAAGGGATTTTTTGGCAGTCATTTGTTTATGAAAACATGCCTGCTATTTGCTATTAGTGCGGCCGGTTAGGCGATGTTGACGATAAGTGCCAATTATTTCCAGAGCAGGAGGAGGATTGGGGGGATCGCTATGGAGGGGCCCAAAAGCAGTGAGCGAGGAGCCAACCTCCATGATTCGACCATATACGGGGGGCCGTGGATGGCTACCTCTCGGATCGAGTAGCCTCAGCCAACAAGATGAAATCTAGGGGGGCGAACGAGTCCAACCCCGACTCTCGATCCCAAGCCCCTCTCCATCCCACCCAAGTTCGCCATGGCTAAGGGAGAGCTCCCAGGGTCTTCACCAGACTTTGTAGAAGCTGACCTCCGATAGCATTCATCAAAAAAATCAAAGACCAAGTTGGGAGCCAGCCGAGGCAACACGAGCAAGCTCGGACCCGAGTTCTAGGTACTGATTGAGTTGGGCTCAGATCAAGATGTAATGAAAGTGGGCTAGGAGGAGAGCCCAGATCTAAAAAACCATTGGGTAATACTTTATACACTATCTATGATATAAAAATTCAGATGTGGAGCATACCGCGGCTTTCAATTGGTCCATCTGAAGCCCTCGTGGCTTGATACGATGGCTGCGGAGTTTCCACAAAATGCATCATCATTTTCTATTCCGCAATTAATCTCGATCTTTTCAATAACATGAAAAGATGATATTGCCCCCGATGCTTCTTCTGGCAAAAATCAACACAAAAATTTCAATGTCTTCTCTCCGAAAAAGTCTTTTCATTTTTCTTCGCTCTAGCGATCAGCATTTTTATCTTTTTTTTTTCGAAAAAGCGAAGCATATCGAACGGACTATCTCTATGGTGAGCGTTTCGACATAATATGGGAGATTCTATTGGGTGAGGGAGAATTTTCAATTATGGCTCCCAAAAAATTCAAGTTTAAAAAGCGTCAAGGAGAAAGCAACGAAGAAGAGGACTTAATCAAAGAGAGCACAGCGATGATTGTTTACAAGGCAGAGGATGAGCCAACAACCTCTTGGAGGCATGAAATAGAGGAAAGAGAAGAAGATAAACTCTTGTTTAGGTTTAGGGCACTTTTTTTAAGGTTTAGGACATTCATTAAAGATTTTTTACTTTCTCGATTCATTTCAAAGCAGTTTACTTTCAGATTTTACAAATATCTGTCTCGTAGATGAAAATTATGACATCCTATAGGTTTACACGTCATGCCGCATGAAGTTTATGACATCGTGTATCAAAATCATTACCTTCGGAAGTAGAGAAAAACTATCTTCGGAAGGCATTTTGCCTAAATATGTTATAATATTAATATATAATCTCATAAATCTGATCTAGGATGTCATAAAAATGATAAAAATTTTACTTGAATCGTATTTAATCGATAGAATGTCATAATACTAACCCTTAATATCATATTTTTGATCTAGGATGTCATAATATCGTCAGAACTATCTTCAGATTATGTTTTATCAACGGGATGGCATAATATTAATATAGAATATCATAAATTTAAACTAGAATGTCATAAAAAATTAAAAAAATATACATGAAAAGTATTTTATATAAAAGTTATCATAATACTAATCTATAATTGCATAATTTTGACCTACGATATCATAATATTATCATAAGTATCTTTGAAAGATATTTTACCAATAGGATGTCATCATTTTGATCCTTAATGTCATACTTTTGATTCATGATATCATAATTTAGACCTTTAATATCATAATTTTGATACAGGATGTCATAATCATAATTCTGTCTTTGTTGATGTTTCTTCTCCAGGATGTCATAATTTTAATCTTTAATGTCATAATTTTGACATGGGATATTATAATTCTACGTTCATTGACGTATTCTATATGGAATATCATAATTTTGATCCTTAATATCATAATTTAGATCTTAAATATCATAATTATGCTTTTAAAGATTTTTATCTGTCGGGATGTCATAATTTTGATATTATTATGACATTTTATGACAAAATGATGACATTTTTGGTGAACTTACGACATCTTATGGGCAAAACACCTCCATAAGACATTCTTTAATAAAAATTATAATATTTTATTTTAAAATTATGATATTTTAGGATAAAATTATAATTTTCTGTATGCAAAATTTTTTCGGATAAAAGTTTTAGAGATTATTATGACATCATTTTCAAATTTATGACATTTCAAATAAAAATTATGATATCATGTAGTCAAAATACATTCCAAATTTATTTTTTGACATCATTGTGATATTATATATGAAATTATGATATTTTAGTTAAAATAATGACATTATGTTTGCAAAAGACCTCCGTAAGACATTCTTTAATAAAAATTATAACATCCTATGTCAGAATTATGAGATTGTAGGTTAAAATTATAACTTTCTTAAGCAAAATTCTTTGAAAAAAAGTTTTAGACATTATTCTAACATGCTATATCAAAATTATAATATTTTATGTAAAAATTATGACATCTAATAGTCAAATTTTTATTAAAATATGATTTTTGATATTATTATTACATTCTTTGTCAAAATTTTGACTCAGGACGTCATAATTCTACGTTCGATAATATTTTTATGTTAGAATGTTATAATTTAGATCCTTAATATCATAATTTTAATATAGGATATCATAATTTTACCTTCGTTGATGTTTATTCTTCAAGATGTCATAATTTTGGCACAGAATATCATAATTCTACATTCGTTGACGTATTCTATACTGGATGTCATAATTTTGATCCTTAATATCATAATGTGAACCTTAAATATCATAATTATGCTTTCAAAGATTTTTTTTTCGGGATGTCATAATTTTGATATTATTATGACATTCTATGATAAAATAATGATATTTTTGGTAAACTTATAATCTCTTTTAGGCAAAACACCTTCGTAAGACATTCATTAACAGAAATTATATAACATCCTATTTCAAAATTACGATATTCTTGGATAAAATTATAACTTTCTATATGCAAAATTCTTTTAGATGAAAGTTTTAGAGATTATCATGATATTATTTTTCAATTTATGATATTTTAGATAAAAATTATGATATCATATTGTCAAAATACATTTTGAATCTAGTTTTTGACATCATTGTGACATTATATGTGAAATTATGAACATGACTTTTGATATTATTATTATATTCTTTGTCAAAATTTTGACTCAAAATGTCATAATTCTACATTCGATAATATTCTGTGTTAAGATGTTATAATTTAGATCCTTAATATCATAATTTTGATATAAAATATCATAATTTTGACATAAGATATTATAATTTTGCCTTCATTAATATTTTTTCTTCAGGATATCATAATTTTGATCCTTAATGTCATAATTTTAACATAGAATGTTATAATTCTGATCCTTAATATCATAATTTTGACATAGAATATCATAATTCTACTTTTGTGTTTATTTCTTTAACAGGATATTATAATTTTGATATTATTATAAGATTCTATGTCAAAATATGATAACTTGCATTGAATTTATGACATCTGTTAGGCAAAGCACATCCATAAGACATTTTTTAGTCAAGATTATGACATGTTATTTATTACTTTGAGTTCCTATTATTGACAATCCGATTTTTTCTTACAGTGACATCTCAAATTTTCTCCCATTTTTTTAAAAGAAGGACTCTAATTTTTAAGAACTCTTGTAAATCTAGAGTTTATGTTTATAATGTCTGAAATATCGATTTTTTCGTTGAGCACATTCAGCTCATCCGAAAGACTCCATTCGATGCCTTTGTTGATATGGAGCCATTTTTGGTAGATGGGGTACTCCTCTCTGATATCATAAATGTCACATTGGAGGAGATCAATTCATTATTATAGAAAAAGTAATAACATTTAGTACGGAGGAAATAGCACTAATCATCGATCTTCCATGTCACGATGTGAAAATCTCAATAGCCAAAAAATCGAAGAAGAAGAAAAGATTGTGCGACAAATTTGGAAAGCATTTGTAGCTACAATATAAAGGGTTGGAGTCTTTGATTAGTCAGCTAAAATCATCGAAAAGAAAGGAGGATATTGAGAATACTGTCAGACTTTAGATAGCATATATTTTTGCACTTTTCTTGGCTCCAAAGTCAAACCAGACTTGTCCAAAAGATGTGATCCCATTTTTAGATGATTTGTGTTAATTGAGATATTTTGCATGGGCCATTTTCATCAAGAACCTGACGATTGAGGTCCTCCCAAAGATTGCTGACTACCTGAGGTCAGGAGAGCCTCGCAAAGCAAAGAGGATTGACAAAGAAAGGAGGCAGTCCACTCTTCTTAGCTGTTTAGTAGCCCTCATGGTAAACTTAAATTATTTTATTTTTAGAGTACAGCCTTTTGTATTTTTAAAAATTCTTCTATAGTCTGTTTTGTAAAAATGCTCATGTGCAGGTGTGATTCCTAGAGCACACAAATATCCGAGTCTCATCTGATCCTTCAAAATTTTCAAGGTTGTTGAGGTGGCGTATCTACAGAAAAAGAAGTTATGATATAAATTTTGACAACATCCAACCACACGAGGTAAACTGACAACAATAAGTTATCATAGAACATCATAGGATATCATATATTTTTTTAGACTATCATATAATACTTTCCAAATATATTTTTTGATATTAATGGTCATTCTATATCAAAATGATTATATTTTGGGTTAAATTATGATATCGTATTGGCAAAACACCAACGAAAGTTATTTTTATAAAATTTATGATATCCCATCTCAAAATTATAATATTTGATATCAAAAAATTATGATTTTAAATATTATTATGATATTATATATCAAAATTATAATATTAAGGATCAAAATTATGATAACTAGTAATGAATTACAATCTAAATATATTTTTTGATATTATTATAATATTCTATGTCAAAATGATAATAATTTTGATAAAATATTGATATCGTGTTGGCTAAACACCTCCGAAAGTTATATCTTAATAAAAATTATGACATCCTATATTAAAATTATGATACTTAATATTATAATTATGACTTTCTTTATGCAAAATTCTTTCAAAAAAAGATTTGAGACATTATTATGATATGGTATGTCAAAATTATGATATTTCATGAAAATTTATGATATCCAGTAGCAAAATTATCTTCAAAATTATGACATTTGACATTATTATGATATCCTAGAATAAAATGATGATATTTTAGGTGAAATTATGACATGATATTGTCAAAAAATCTTTTAGAGACTTTATTATGATATTTTATGTGAAATTATAATATTTCAGCTAAAATACATTCGGATTACATTCTTTAAAGTTATGAGATTTTTTGATTTACACTTCTTCTTTTATATTATCAGGTCGAAGATGTTCTTCGATCTGTCCCACAGGAATACTGGCTTCTCAGTTCTGTTGAAAAAAAAAAAAGAGAACTCATGGTACTAATGAAGAAAAATTGGAGGAGCCTATTCTGGTTGGCTGTGCCATGTGTGCACAGTTAAGAATTAAAATTGAAGAGCTTAAAAAAAAGATCCTCATTCATGATAAACTATTGAAATTCTAGATCAGAAAGAGGATCAAGGATAAAAAGTGAAAGAAGGATGAAGAAGAAAAGTGGGAAGAGAAGGAAGATGATGAAGAATTGGATGACGAAGAGGAACAGAAGGAGGAGGAGGAAAGGAAAAATTTCATAAAGAGTAAGGAGAAGGAAGCAGAAGAGAAGGATAGGAAGAAAGAGAAGGAAGAAAGAAAAAAAATGGAGGACAAGAAGAAGGAGGAAGAGAAAGAAAGAAAATTGATGGAGGAGGAGAATAGGAAGGAGGAGGAAAAGAAAAAAAAAAGAGATGGAAAGAAAGAAGAAGAAGAGGAGGAGGAGGAGGAGGAGGAGGAAGAGAGAAGAAGGAAGGAGGAGGAGGAGAAGAAGGAGGATGAGGAAAAGAGGAAGGAGAATTATAAGAAGAAGGAGGAGGAAAAGAAGGAGGAGGAGGAGGAGAAGAAGAGGGGAGGAGGAAGAAAAAAAAGGAAGGAGGAGGAGAAGAAGAGAGAGCAGGAAGAAAGAAAAAGGAAGGAAGAGGATGAGAAGAAGATGGAAGAGGAGAAGAAGAAGAAGGATGAGAAGAAGATGAAGGAGGAGCAAAAAAAGGGAGGAGGAGGAGGAGAAAAGGGTGGAAGAGGAGAAGAAGGAGGAGGAGGATAAGAAGAAGAGGGAGCATGAAGAAAGAAAAATGGAGGAGAAGAAGATAATGGAGAAAAAGAAGAGGGAGAAGGAAGAAAGAAAAAGAGAGGAAGAAAAGAAGGTTGAGGCGAAGAAGAAGAAGGAGAAAAATAAGGGGGAGGATAAACCAAAGATGCTGACATATTCACTCGAGAGGAGGATAAAAAAAGAACACAGAGTGCGCAAGGCCTCCCATCTGATAGAAGATCTAAATTATGAGACATGCATGTCAACCAAAAAGACTAAGACAGAACCAAAATCCAAAAAAGTATCATTTCTGGGTCTGTCAAATATATCAAACATACAACAAAATGAAGATGATGTAGACATATATATCTTTTTCATCAATATCATGAGATCTTCATACTGTATTATATTTTTTTAACCTGATCTTTTAACACAGGAATTCATTGAGCATTCACGTGAATGTCAAGACAAAGGATCATTGTCTAAGAAGGATGATGGCATTATTGAGATGTTCTTATCTGAAAAAATTAACTCGTAAGTGATTTATAACATCCATGATATCCTATATAACAAAGTACCTACTTATGATTTATGATATCCTTCTATTTTTCATTATAGTGAGATTGTCTTCAATAATGCTGAAGGAGGCAGCATCACTAGGTCCAATCTTCATGACCTCCTATTTGCACGGATGATAATTGATGATGTAAGAATTCAACTCTTGTTTAGATCTCAAATCTCATTCTTTGTTCTAGATATGATGTATATTTTTGGTTGATATTTTTTTTTATATCATAACATAATGATTTTCATGAATAGATAATTGATGTTGGTCAGAACTTTCTTCGCAAAAAATGAAGGAAACGATCAGATTTGTACCATAAGTGCATTGTTGCTTCCATAATGACAGCCGACATGTGTATTCAATCGACAGCAATACATCATGAGCTAGCTGGCACGGCGGGAGAGTTTATTTTTGGTGGAGTTAGCAATGATGATAAGAAGGAATTTAGGCTCCTTTTTAGCATCATCAACACAGATAACGTCCACTGACACTTCGTGGTTATGGATATAGATGCGTAAAAAGTTATTCATCTAAACTCCATCAAGCGCAATGTCAAATATAAAGCTAGTGCTAGAAAGTGACATAAGATACTAAGAGCCATGTTCCACAAATATTGTGATAATGCAGAAGTGGGTGAATGAAATGTGGAAGAAGATGAAGACTATCCTTCCTAGCCCTCGGGTTCTCTAGATTGTGGTCTTTACTACTTGAAGTATATAGACTATCTTGCTCACAAGGATAAATCATAGAAATGGAACTTCAACCAAGCTAACATCGTTCAATATCGGGAGGAACTTGCTGTAAAAATAATAAAAGAAGGGCTCGAACAGATAATGACTATTGTCGTTGATAAAGTTGGAGTCCTCTGATAGAAAAAATTGATTGTATCACAGTGATAGAAAAAATTTGTTGTATCATTGGAAGAGAGTGAATACCTTGCATCACTGTGAATTTATCATTTTAAGTAAGTCAATTCTTTGTATAACACTGAATATAGGATTGTCAAATTGTATAGTTATGATAAGATGAAATTCCATGCAGAAATATAAATTCTTTAACATTTTATGGTAGATCATTTTTTGTTAACACTGAATACAGATAATCAGAGTATAATTTATTATCTGGACACAGAAAATATCAATCTTTCAAAATATGATGTCAAAATTATGATATTAAGGATCAAAATTATGACATTCGATAAATGATACGTCTTCAAAAATAGAAATATGACATTAATGGTTAAAATTATTACATCTTAGAACTGAAACAATCCAGAATGCAGAATTATGACATTCTTAGTCAGAATTATGATATTAAGGATCAAAATTATGATATTAAATAGTAAAATTATGACATCCAGCATAGAAAACGTTCGAAAAAGCAGAATTATGATATTAACGGTCAAAATTATGACATCCTAAAATAGAATAATTCAGAATGCAGAATTATGATATTGTTGTCAGAATTATGACATTAAGGATCAAAATTATGATATTAAAGGATAAAATTATGATATTATGTGTTAAAATTATGACATTCGCACAAAAAATATCCCCAAATATAGAAATATGATATTAACTATTAAAATTATGATATTCAGCACAGAAAATATTTTCGAAAGTAGAATTATGACATTAAGAGTCAAAATTATAATATTAATGATCAAAAATATAATATAAAGGATCAAAATTATGACATCCATCATAAAAAAAGATCCTCGAAAACAGAATTATGATATTAACGATCAAAATTATGACATAAAAGATCAAAATTATAACATCCATCATAGAAAAGGTCTCCAAAAGCAGAATTATGATATTAATGATCAAAATTATGACATAAAGGATCAAAATTATGACATCTGATACATAAAACGTCTTCAAAAGCAGAATTATGATATTAAGGATCAAAATTATGATATTAAAAATCAAAATTATGACATCCGATATAAAATTATGATATCCTATGTCGAAAGTATCCATCTTTTTTGTTAAAATTATGGCATGATGTTATAGAAAATGCCTTTGAATGCAAAACTTATAGAAATATAAGATCCTATATAAAAATTATTTTCATTCATAAATAAATTTTTTGAAGCAGAAATCATCATACAAGTACAATATGGACAAGCAATCTCATCTAAAAATTGAGAAGATATTTCATTATTTACAATATATCTACAATATATTTCATAATTTGATGAAATATAATCATCCATTTTATAAATTAGGACAAACAAAGTAAATAAGAAAATTAAGATCGTTGCTCTTTTCTAGGGTGACGGAGCTTGCAATCACTTCCATTTGTGTCAACACTCTCCTTCCCTCATTGCTCCTATGCTCCATGCTTGGTCCAAGGCTGCATGGAGGCTCAACGATTATTAGGGTCAGAAAAGTTGCAGTCACCATCGATCGTGTTGGCACTCCTTCTCTCCTTGATCCTGTGCTCCATGCGTTGGTCGAGACTACATGGAGGCACGGCAATTTTCAATACCTTTCAATCCAAGACGAGTGTCGGACAACACACCCCTCTCGAATTGCCGACAATGATCCGAATGATGGGAGGATAAATTCTCCATCGAACAGGAGTATCGTGATGATGGCATCTTCACCTGAAGCGAAGGCTGGATGAGATCCCCTTTTGTCCATAGCTTGTTGCCCTAATTTATATTTATACAGGGACTGAGCACGGTGCAGTGCACGTGAGGATCCATGCTAATATTATACCATCTTAATTATTTTCTCTCATCTTTTTTTAAAATTATGACATCCACGTATGGTAAACTTATCTAAACGCAGAATTATGACATCCTATATCAAAATTATAATATTCTAGCATGGAAAATATTTTTGATTCTAGTACTTATGGAATTATGATATTATAGTTTTACAGTATGACATTCTATCATAGGTAACTTTGGTGAATGCTAAATTATGATATGAAAAATGAAAAGTATAAAGTATAAAGTATTGGTTTTCATCAAAGAAAATATTTTCGAATGAAAAGCAATGACATCCTGTGTCAAAATTATGATATCATTGGACACAGAGTATATTTCAACTACTATAACATATTTTATTAAGATAGATGGTTTGAAAAATCATCTATTATGATATACATCACAAAAACTTAAAGAGCAACGATAGGATTACAATAAGTAAGCAGACCATTCCAACTATAACAACGATAGAAACATTAGCATGTAAACCATCCATGAAGACGCGAATACTGCCAATCACCGAGCCACTGAACCATAGTCCCATCTTCTTTGACACTTTCAGCAGCAGCAGGCATTTTCTTCGATTTATAGAGAGCTAGGAATGAAGGGTACCGATCCACCGCCCACATTAAAATGCCATGTATTACGATCTTATCGGCTTGGAAGACTGCACCTCTAGAGTAAAAGGAGGTTCTCTTATTGATACTTCCCACGACATCAAAATATCAAGACTGACAAGAAAAAAAAACCATTGGGAAATGACTAAAAAATAAGTCTCAAATTTAGAGCACAGAATCTCATAAATATGGTGCAAAAAATTACCAAACGCATAAGTATAACATCCTGGCATAGAATACGTCAACGAACACAGAATTATGAGATACTTGATTAAAATTATAACATTAAGGATAAAAATTATAACTCATGGCAATTCGAATGTAGGATTATGATATTCTGTATCAAAATTAAGACATTAAGGATCAAAATTATGACATTGCGGAATAGAAACATCCCCTAATACAGAATTATGATATTAAAGGATAAAATTATGATATTAAGGATCAAAATTATGACATCCATTATCAAAAACAACATCAAATGCAAAATTATTTCATTCTATATCAAAATTATGATATATTTGATAAAAATTATGATATTGATGGTCAAAATTATGATATCACAGCAACATAAATGCAGGATTATGACATCCTATATTAAAATTAGGATATTAAGGATCAAAATTATAATATCCTAAAATAAAAATAATATTGAATGCAGAATTATAATATTCTATGTCAAAATTATGATATTAAGAATCAAAATTATGACAGTCCGACATAGAAAACATTCCCAAAAAAAGAATAATGACATTCTATATCAAAATTATGATATTAAAAATCAAAATTATGACATCCATGCATAAAAATTATGATATTTGATATTCAAAATTTTCGAACCTAGAATTTTGACATCTTGTATCAAATTTAACTCCATCATGGATAAAATTTATGATAATGTCTGACAGAAACATCTATGAATGTAGAAGTATAATATCCTATGTCAAAATTATACTATTTAAGTTTAAAATTATGATATCATGATGCAAAATACTATCTTGAAATTTTTTTTTGTAGAAATATGATATCCTGTATCAATATTATGAAATCAAGTAGAGAAAAAACTTTATCGAAGGTAATAAAATTTAACTTCTAATGTATAATGTTATAATTTTTACCTATAACTTCATAAATTTATCTCAGTCTCCTGTGTTAGTTGGCTGGATATAAAAGCATCAAACTCTTCCAAAAATGGATCGGATGGTGGATGATTGGTCGAGATTGTTTGTTGTACTACCTCCATAGCTTCTTATGGAGTTGTCCTCTATCTTTTAGTAGGCTTTTTATCATTGTCTTCGGTAGATGGATATTCTATTATTTTGTTCTCAGCTTTCTTCAATTTTTTGGAATTCTTCAAGTTCTTTTCGATTCCACTTTTTATTCCCCTCTTTTGTTCACTCCTTTATGATAATATTAACCAGATCTCGGATAGAAAGTTTTGAACGATGCTGTGCTGAACAATTAGCATCTACCGCTCTTTTGAATAATGGAGTCAGATCAGTCATCACTAGGTTAAAAGCATCTTTAGACATGGAGGTAACCTCCGCAAGCTTCACCATCCGATGACTCATCAAAGCATACCTATATCATAATTATAGTTATCACAAGATATTATAATTATAGTTATCACAGGATATCATAATTATAGTTACCTAAATTTTTTGGTGCTTTTATCATAGAATTGAACATCGCAATCTGAAATATCGAATCGATATTTCATGTCCTTACATCATCTATTGAGAAATTACTTTTTAAGAATGCAAAATACTTCATTTTGATGGAGAACCAATAAGGCATGCCTGCACAAGTAACCTCTGAACTCAAATGATCGACACTGGCATTTCACTTCTTCCAATTGGCTAGACCAAGTAATAGTATAGTTTTTTATAATCTTCTTCTTAATTCTATTAACCTCAAATCTCTCAAATGACCTTACAGAATATGTAGCGAAGCTATCAAATTTTTTAGTTAATTTAGCATTTGATGCAGTCATCTCAAGTACCTCATTCTAAAATTTTTTGAATATGCGTCTAGCATACATGGCTGCTGCTTGCCTCTCAAATGGTGAGGATATTTTGAGAAAAGTATTTATTTGCAAGGAGATATTGTCTTGCTCATTTTCTATTTCAAATTTTTTCTCCAAAGCATCCTCATACTTCTCGATGAATTTCTTTAGTGTTGTCTTCGAATTCATAAATCCATCAAAGAAGTGGTTTATGCTCTCACTCCTCTCAGAGGAGAATATACCAAGAAAGAAAGTTAGAACCAAAGAATATTAGTGATATGGTGTTAGTATCACTGGATATCATTCAAAACTTAGCAAAAAAAAATAAAAAAAACTACCTTTGATTCCAACATACCTACAAAGAAGGTATCCTTAAGATAGATAGGAACACATTTATCTCAACATTCATAGAGATCATACAACCAATCTATAGCCTTGCATTCTTCATACTTATCCATGAGTTGTCTCCATTTTTTCTCAAAAGATTGTGTAGTTATAGTGTCATATATAGCCTCATCGAATTCAGCCATAAATTTGGGATGCGCTGTGCATATATGGCTTATCTTTTTAGGAATCTTCTTCAAAATATGTCAAAGATAGAATCGGTATCGTGCATTTGAGAAAATCATCTTAACAGTAGCCTCGATTGTCTTATCCTGATCGATGATTATGGCATTAGATGCTTGGCCATCATTTTCATCCAGCAATGACTGAAATATCTATTTAAAGATCTTCATTATCTCATCTGACAATAATACATACCTAAGCAAGGTGGACCGTTTATGGTGGTTAACTCCAACAAATGGACAGAATGGTATTTAAAATATGTTTGTGAGATAAGTGGAGTCAAAGGTCAATACATCCATAAAGTAAGTACACGCCATTCTTGATCTTGGATGGATTCAGAACATAGACCTTAACTGTGCATTATCATTCAAATCCAAAGTATAGTAGAGATTTGCATTCTTAGCTTGCATTTGCACGAAGTGGAGAATCATTGATTGTGCATCTCCTTCTTTTAGATGACTTTGATGTTCCTGACAAATATAATTATAAGCATCCTTCTTTATGAATTCTAATTGCCTTCTTTCCTCTTTTCTTCTTATGATGACAGAGTATATTTGAGTTGTAGATATATTAATGGTATGCATGTTGCTAATCTCTGCTTTTTTTAGTGTGCTGATCTTCCTATGGGACCGTAGAAAATGGATGGTTATTATGGACAACTTATGATTGTGTTCTAGAATAATGTTATCTAATCTCCACTTTTCGATCTTGAAATCAATTCTAGCTTTTATTGGCATCTTACAATCAATTTTGCCAGTGTTCTTGGGATTCATGGAATTATCTAATTTCTTAAATTTTCCTGACCTCCAGTATGCTAGATGTTTGAAGCAATATACATTATTCTTATTGGATCTTCTGCACACGATTGTGATTCCAAAATCGACTCTTCTCGTATAACCATTATAGAAATTGTACACATCTATTGCTGAATCAAATTTCATTCTAGCATGAAGATCTACATTATCCTTATCCACAAAAGTTGTGCTAGGAGGAGATGGATTCTCAAGAAAACAATCACATAAAGGCTTGTCCATTTGATCATTTATAAGAATATCTATAGAAGATGTATAGAAAGTTTTTTAAAATCATAAAATATATATGAAAGTTATAAACATAAAATTCTTTGATAATATTAGCATACCATCTTATAATTTTGATCTACGATATCATAATATTGACATCTGATGTTCTAATATTATCCAAACAATCTTTGGAAGGACTTTTATCAATATGATGATGTCATAATTTTGACTTACGATGTCATAATTTTGATCTTGAATATCATAAGAAAGTCATAATCGACATCTGAGAGTTGTTTTATTCATAATATTAATATATCATATCATAATTTTGATAGAGAATGTCATAATATTGTCAAAACTATCTTCAGAAGGTCTTTATCCAATAAGATGTCATAATTTTAACCTATGATATCATAACTTTGATCTATAATATCATAGAAATATTAAAACCGACATCTAGATGGTATTCTTATCATAATATTAAAATATAATATCATAATTTTGAAATATAATGTCATAGTTTTATTAAAACAATCTTTGTAAGGCTCTTTACCAAAAGAATATCATAATTCTGACCTATGATGTCATAATTTTGATCTATAATATCATAAAATACAATAAAATCATCTCTTGCTAGATTTTTTTTATTATATTAATATATCATGTCATAATTTTGATAGAAAATATAATAATATTATTAAAACTATCTTTATAAGACTTTTTATCAACTAGATATCATAAGTTTGACCTACAAGACTATAGCTATTTTGATCTACAATATCATAGAAACATTAAAACTGACACCTGAATGGTATTTTTGTCATAATATTAAAGTATAATATCATAACTTTGAAACATAATATCATAATTTTGTCAAAATAACCTTCAGGAGGTCTTTAACCAAAGAATATCATAATTCTGACCTACGATGTCATAATTTTGATCTATAATATCATAAAATATGATAAAATTATCTTCTACTAGATATTTTTTTATTATATTAATATATCATATTATAATTTTGATAGAGAATATCATAATATTATCAAAACTATCTTTGCAAGATCTTTTACCAACAAAATATCATAATTTTGATCAACGATGTCATAATTTTGATCTATAATATCATAATTTTGATATAGATTATCATAAAAATGTCAGAACCCAATTCGGTGCTAAAATTATAATATCCTAATCAAACATAATGTCATAAATTTGATATAAAATATCATAATAATATCAAAAACTATATTTGAAAAGTATTTTGACTATATGATGTCATAATTTTTATCTGAAATATCATAATTTTGAACAGCTATCATAATAATATCTACAACTTTCATCCGAAAGAGTTTTATATACAAAAAATCATAATTTCAACCTACAATATCATAATTTTGATCATTGATGTTATAATTCTGACACAGGATATCATAATTCTGCATTTGAATTTATTTTTATTTTAAGATGTCATAATTTTGATCATTGATGTTATAATTTTGATCCTTGATATCATAATTCTGCATTCTAGGATGTTTGCTCTATGGAATATCATAATTTAGGCTTTTAATGTCATAATTTTAATTTTTAATATCATAATTTTGATCATTAATATTATAATTCTATATTTCGGAATGTTTGTTACGTTGAATATTATAATTTTGATCCTTAATATCATAATTTTGATTCTTAATATCATAATTCTGCATTCTAAGATGTTTGCTCTATGGGATATCATAATTTAAATCTTTAATATCATAATTTTGATCCTTAATATCATAATTTTGATCATTAATATCATAATTTTACATCTGGAGATATTTGTTGTATCGAATGTCATACTTTTGATCCTTAATATCATAATTTTGATCCTTAATATCATAATTTTGATACAGAATATTATAATTTTATATTTGAGAATATTTCTCTTCTTGAATATCATAATTTTAATTTTTAATATTATAATTTTAATATAGAATATCATAATTTTATATTTTATTTTATTTTTATTTCAAAAATGTCATAATTTTGATCCTTAATATCATAATTTTGATACAGAATGTCATAATTCTATGCTCGAAAATATTTTTTTTTTTGAATGTCATAATTTTGATCCTTAATATCATAATTTTGATATAGAATGTCATAATCTATATTTGATTTTATTTTTATTTTAGGATATCATAATTTTAATTTTTAATATCATAATTTTGATACAGGATGTTATAATTCTACATTCAGAGATGTTTCTATTTTAAAATATCATAATTTTATCATTCTTATGATATTGTAGGTCAAAATTATAACATCCTAAAATAAAAATAATCTTGTATCAAAATTATGATATTAAAAATCAAAATTATGATATTATGAATCAAAATTATGATATTCTTGAATAAAAATATCAAAGAACGTACAAACATCCCCGATGTCATAATTTTGAAAAATATTTTACCAACTGGATGTCTTAATTTTGACCTATAAACTCATAATGTCATGCCATATTTTGAACCTTGTACGTCATTATGACATGTCAAAAACTATTCTGGATAGAAATCATGACATCAGGACTTAGTATATGACTTTCGGTAGGATTTTAAATGACATGAACTTTTAAAATTAAAAAAAAATCCTATTTGAACATGCCTAATGCATTAATTTTGTTTAACTATCAAAGGAGTTGTTGTATTAAAAGAACTGCAAAAAAGTTGTAATAAAGAATCAATAAATGATATTTTACTTTCTGATGGGTGGGGCATGTTGGTTGGATGCTTGGATGGGATAATAAAGAATCAACAACCTCGAATGCACAATGATTCCTGCAGACTAAACTTTGGACATCCAGAGGCTCAAGAAATGGAAGAAGAAAGAGAAATACAACATTTGACGTTCAGAAAATATGAGAAGAGAGAGAAATACAACCTCCATAATGTCCAACCAGAATGCAAAATACTAAAAACATTTCATTTTGGAGGGAAGGGCAATTTCATCATGCAAAATTTGAAAAATATATTATTACATGCATTAATGCATTCGGCGATGGAACCCCACCCTCACCCTTATTTTCTTCATGCCATCAGAATCCTAGTTGGATGCGAAAAGAGAGCCATCGTGTCAAGCTATGAGGGCTCTAGGTGGACCAATCGAAAGTCGCAGTGCACTCCATGTCTAAATTTTTACACCGTAGATGGTGTACAGAGTATTACCCAAGACCATTATATGCTGGAGATAATTGGGCACTCCTTGAAATGAGCTAGGAGCCCAGCCCAGGCTGCCAACTCGGCCCCAGGCCGGGTTGATGAAGCAAAACTAGTGAAGGAGCATGAGGCAAGCCCAATGTGTGGAGGGTCCATGGCCATTGGGCTAAAGATCATTGGGGAGGGCATAACCACTGTGCCCGCATCTTCTCTGAGATCAGAAATGCCCTTTCCGAATGTTGGTAGGGCCATTACCACCAACAACCCTCCCAAATATGGCATTACTAGTGGCTTTAGGATAGGAAGCAAGACATTGGCTAGCCATACCCCCTCATCATTCATGGAGGGGTCTTCTTCGATAGTGAACAATCGGGATGGGGCACAAGATAGAGATGCCAAGGAGTCGAAGCCACCTCTTGCTGGCGATGCTCCCTCCCTAGTGACAAAGAATCGAGCGGGCCGGATGGGGGGATCAAGTGGAGTGGGGATTCAATGAAAGGGAGCCTTGTGGCCATGCGGAGGCATTGGGCTGGCTCAAACAGCCTTGCAAGCCATGGGTGGCTAAAAGGCCAAAATTGGTGAATATAGGGAAGATAAGGATGCTGGTGTCACTACACAGGGATCTACCCAGGGCTCACCTTCTTTCCATCATAAGCGCCCATGAAGATGCTAATCTAGAATATCCAAGAAGAGGGGAAATCATTCTTCTACTCCACGTTTAGAAACCTTATGCAGTAACACAAGCTGGAGCTTCGTGCTCTTATGGAGACTAGATTGTTGGGGGCCAAATTTGACCCGTACTCATTGTTGCTTCCTTGCTGATGGGGGGGGGGGGGGGGGGGGCTATTGGAGGAAATTATAGTTGTTTGGCAGGCTGGGATTGCTTTAGTGGATATATTCTGCTACTGTACTCAGCAAATGGTCATTATAATTACCAAAATGAACGATTTTACTTAGCTCTTGTTAGATGTGTATGCTAGTACTGAGTATAGAGAAAGGAGGATATTGTAATAGGAGGTAGCTAGTTTAATTGATCAAGGGATTTCTATAGTTATGGCTGGGGACTTCAACTACATTATTAACCCCGAGGATAAAAGAGGAGGCAGACCCTTTTGTGGAGGATGCATGCTCTAGGAAGTATAGGGACTTTATTTAGTCTACTGATCTAGTGGATCTTGGTTTTGTAGACCAATATTTATTTGGTGCAATAACCATCTGGATGCTGCTAGGGTGTGGGAAAGGATTGACAAGATTCTTGCTACATCTAGTTGGATCCACCATCATCTTGCCCATCTTATGCACCTTCTTCTGAGGATTGTCTCTGACCAATAGTTGTTGTTAGTAGTCTCCAACACTTCCTCCTCTCACCGAAGTCCTTTTTGGTTTGATCTATTCTGGCTCTCTTATGCCAGATATTGAGAGATTGTTAGAGAGGTTTGGAGATTGCTGGTTCAGGATGATGCTAGGTATCGAATGACCAAGAGGTTGGAGTTGACGTGTAGGTGTCTGCTAAGATGGAATAGAGTGGAGGTGGGTGACATCTTTAGAAGGCTTGAGACTATTGAAGCCTCAATCTTGGAGCTTCAAGAGCATGAGGATCATGAAGGAGAGCTTGCGAAGGAGCTGTTTAACCTTCGGTGCTTACCATCCATGCATCACTCCCTCTTGAGGTAGCAGGAGACTCTCTAGAAGAAGTTCGAGATGCAATGGATAAAGGAGGGGGTCGAAATACGATGTTCTTCTATTAATCCACCAACATTCGGCATCATAGGAACTAGATTAGGATGATCAAGGGAACCGCGAGGCAGTGGCTGACTACTGATGAGGAGGTTAGATAGGAGATTCTGTAGTTTTTTAGATCTTGATAGATGATGCCACTAGGAGGGGACTGGGCTATCTTTCCCCCTCCTAGTGAGGTGGTTATGGAGGAGGAGAATAGGAACCTAGTGCAGACTATGTCTAAGAAGTAGGTGCGAAGAGCTCTTTAGACCATATCTGAGGACAAAATCTCTAGACTTGATGGCTTTCCCTCACTTTTTTATAGGAGATATAGGCCTCTTATTTAGTCCAAGGTCCCAGGAGTGCTTTACTACTGGCCAGATGCCTGGGGTGTGGAAGAAAATTTTTATTGTCTTGATCTCCAAGAGGCAAGATGCATCGGAGCCTAAATACTTCAGATCGATCAGTTTATGCACCACCCTCTATAAGATTTATGCCAAACTGATGGTGAGTAGGATGAAGCCCATCTTCCTCACCTAGTCTGCCTAGACCAAGAGGTGTTTGTTAGCAGACATGGCATCTCTCATAATGTTTCATTGCTCAGGAGTTTACGTATAACCTTCATCAAGCTGCTATCCGATGCAATCTCATGGAGATCAAGCTCAACATGGAGTGTGCACGGTCCTTTCTTTGCCATTTTGATCAACGTGATGCCATCAGACTTCTTCCACTCTAAAGTTGGACTGAGGCAAGGATGTCCACTATCCCTATATCTCTTCATTATCTGCACTGATGCTCTCTCATGAGCCATTTATGCTGCGGCTCGGGAGTCAACCTTAGATCCCTATATGCCGGTTCCGAATACCCAACCAATCTCGCATCTTTTTATGGATGACTATTTGCTAGCGGGCTAGACTTTTATCTGAAATGTGATTGGCTTTTGAAGAATTTGGAAGAAGTATTATGCTACATTAGGTCAGAAGGTGAACCTCCTCAAGTTTGTGGTTGCATTCAATCTGATGATACCAGCCCAGCTGCGCCTTACGGTCAAGAACAAACTTGAGATATTGATTAGAGAGCATAGTAGGACTCCATAGTACTTAGAAGTTTCCATCATCGGGCACAAGCTAAGGACAGCTGAGTATAATGGATGTGGAATGGATGATCTGAGAGAGGTTAGAGGGCTAGCAGGATCATGCACTATCGATGATGGGATAGATCACCCCGATGAGATTTGTCCTCAGTTCCATGTCTGTTTATCTGCTCTCAAATATGGTTTTACCTAGATCTCTAGTGGTGAAATTAGACTAGCTCTTTCGATCCTTCATGTGGGGGTCTCACTCGGGTAGTAGGGGTAGTGTCCATTTGTTAGCCTAAGATATGGTGTGTCAGCCTCTAAGGGATGGCAACTTGGGCATCTAATCCTTAGGCACGAGGAGAGAGGCCTTGATTGTACGGCATGTTGTCCGGATCTTACTTAGCCTTGACACCTTATGAAGTATAATCATGAGGGCTAGGTATGGACCATGGCCTACCAGTGGAGAGATCCAGTTCAGCTAGAATGGCTCCTTCCTATGGAAGAAGATTTGCGCCTAAGACCTTGATGTGATCCCCCAAATGAGATGGCTGGTGGGGGATGGTCATTCAATGAGTGTTTTGCATGATCCATGGCTTCGAGACCTACCCTTGAGCTAGTGGTTGACTTTTATCAGTTCTAAAATGACTGACTCCATGAGGATTGCTGATATTCTTTTTGCTGATGACAAGGGGTGGAACTAGGAACTTATGTCCCATCTATTTAGGGAGAAGCTGAGGGAGTGGATGACGTCCCTTAAGATTTCTCTTCACGATAGATGGGATGTTAGGATTTGGAGACATTTCTGTACTCCAAAGGTCATGATAGCTGATCTCTACCGATTCTATAGGAGGGAGCCAACTAGGCATGAAGATGCTGGGTGGGTCTAAAGGATCGGGATTCACTGAAGGGGGAGCCTTTTTTTTAAAAGATGGCTTGGAGTTGGCTTCTGACTAGATCTCTCCTAACACTACAAGAATTCAGACTATTAGTAATGATAAAATACCATCACTAATAGTTGTTCCACCATCACTAATAAACCGTCGTCGTTAATACCATTGTAAAAATCAATCTAAAAATTTTTATCGCTAATTGCAACTATTAGTAATGGTAAAAAGTATCATCGCTAATAAGGGTATTAGTATTGACTTTATAGATGGAATAATTTTATTGCTAATTATTTTTTAATATAATTTTTTTAAAAAAAATTTAAAAATATTAGCGATAATATTTTCATAGCTAATGCCATCACTAATGATTAGTAGCAACCAATCTCACAATCGCTAATGCCATCTCTAATTTTTTTATTTTTTAATAAAATAAAAAATTATTTTAAAAAAATATTAGCGATAATAATTTAGTCTCTAATATCATCGTTAATAGTTATTAGTGATGATAACTACTATCGCTAATACCAATACTAATAGTTACTTTTATTTTTTAAAAAAATTAAAAATAATATTTCTTAAAACCTATTTTAATTAATCATAATGAGTTATGGTTCCTAATACCTATTATAATTAAAATTTAAAGATAATATGATAATTAAAAATTAAAAACTAATTATATTATATTAAAAATAAAAATTATATAATTTTTTATAAGTAATATCAAAAAAATAAACTGGCTTATTCATCATAAAAGGTCTATCTTTCTTAAATGAACTCTTGAACTATGATGAAGTCCTTAGAACCATATTTATTCAATAAAAGAGGATTTATCGATGGTTCTTAAATTTATTTATGATCAAATGATAAGTTATTAATAAGGATGATAATTTATCAAATATGGATCGCTATATGTCATATGCGTTGGTTATTCTCGTAACCAAGTGGTATGGAGACACTAGTATAGCATTCAGATGGGATATAGAAGTATATTTATATTGAACATGATCAATATAGTACTCTACTATCAAGACTAGCTAGCTAAGGCCAATAAGTATAAGTTTTTCTTTGATCTGAGATCATCACAATGATTTGTAAGCAACTCACTGTACTTTGATGTCAAACTACATGTATTTCTAATATAGGATCAGAAGATTTTTGGATACAATCACGTACTTGTAGAGTCGGCGTGTGAGTCAAGATGGAATTGACCACTCCTAATTAACTTCAAGAGTGAATGTCTTGCTGTGTTTTAATTTAGCAAAACATAGACCAGGATAATCCTTATGAGGAGTCACGAGATTTGCAAAACTTTGAAATACAATATAGATTACTTGTATGGGTATTGATAGCTAACTCAAAATCATCTTAAGCATTATTGATCAAACAGATGAATTATACGATAATCATATATCAGAGTTCTAAGAATGTTGCTTTACATACATTCGATCTATCCGAACATCGAATACTAGTGCTAGATAGTTATTTTGATTAGTATAAAAATTGATTTCTATGCTACCGACTTAGATTCAAACCTATGGGATCACACATATTAGAGATTGTTATCTAATTAGATGGTTGATCGATGATTGAGAATCATTCTGTGATCAAATCATCAATGCGATTGATGATCGATCAAGTGTAAGTATTGCAAAAGGATCCATTAGTAATTAGATTGCTAATTGACTCAATCAGATTGAGCAATCAGGCTGAGATTAAGTATAACTAAATTAGATTTAATTAGAATTAATTTGGA
Organism: Cocos nucifera; assembly: GCA_006176705.1. Classification (NCBI taxonomy): domain Eukaryota; kingdom Viridiplantae; phylum Streptophyta; class Magnoliopsida; order Arecales; family Arecaceae; genus Cocos; species Cocos nucifera. The sequence goes on along the minus strand of QRFJ01005262.1, from coordinate 227,374 downwards.
CTTAATTGAGTTAAGTTCAATTGATTTATGAGATAAGCCAATTATAAGAGAAAATAATTTCTTGTTAGACTAGGACTTGAGTACACCTAATTTTTAATTATTTTAGAATTTAAACTAGATTTAAATTTTGATTTAATCTGAGTTAATTAAGCTCCTAGTTGGACTAGATGATTCTAAATTAGGTTGCATTAATTTTGATTTAAATAGAATTTAAATCAGATTTAAGCTAGTCTAAATAGGAGAATCCTAGTTGGACTAGGACTCCTAGTCCCATGCACCAAAGAAGAAGCCCATGCCATGTTATTTTTTCCGCCCTTGCTTTATTTTTTGCATGAGTTTTCTCATGCCTAAGAGGGATTCCACACCCCAAATATCTGGTTGTTTTGGTTATTTGTTTGAATAGGTTAAACTAGGCAGGACAACATTTCCTAGGACTCTATTTGATAAAGTCTTGTGAATCCAAAACTCCTCCCTTATGTGGTGCATAAATATTTGATATTGGATCTGAATATGACTCTTATTAGGAAGGAGTTTTTGGCATGAAATCTGGTTCCACACACAAAGGATAGAAGGGTGGCATCCAAGAGTTGGACGCCCCCAAGTATCTCCCTTTTGACTTTTCCAAGTTGGGTATTGGACCCAAACTTGGACTCTCTTAGGGCACCTCTTTTATAGGGGCTTTTTGTGCATGAGAAAGCCAGAGATGATTCATGCATATCAGAGAAAAAGAGAGGGTGAGGGGCATGGGAGGTTGGTGTCCAAACTTGTTGGGCGTGGAGCTCTCTTTGGACATCAAATAGTTGATATTCTCTTAAGAGAAAAATAAGAGAGGAACATCTTCTCTTAGATTTTCTTGCAAGGGTCTTTTCTTCTTAGATTTTATGAGATTTTGCTATGAAAAAAATCAGAGAGAAAGAGGACCATAGAGCATGAAAAAATAATTAAGGAGAGGGTCTCCTCTTGTCATGGCATGGAAATCAATTTCAAGATTTCGATGATTGATATCCTAAAAGAAAAGATGGGTCTTCTCTTGATGATTTTCTTGAGCCTTTTGTTTTCTTCTTTCTGAGAGATTCAAGGATTGGACTTCTTCCTCAATCCTCCTCTTGTTCTTCATCTTTTGGAAGGTCCAAGAGATCTAAAGATATTTTTATAGATCGACCATTAGAAGAAATCTATGAGAAGCTAGTACTTCGAGCGGATCTTCATTCAACGAACCTCCGATCTGCATAGCGATCTCGTGTAGATTATCTGTAGAGGCTGAACATACTGTACGGCTATAAGTAATAAGGGTAATAATAGAATCAACTATGGTATTCTCGATCCATGCAAAGGTAAGAGATCTGATCTCTTTTCTGACCTACATGCGATCTAGGATTTTTAGAACTGTTCTAAATTTAGGATATTGATGTGATCAATACCAATCTATATTTTATTTTTTAGATTTATCATACATTATGATATATTATAGATCCTAGATATAGGATTTAGTGATTAGATTATATGCATAATTAGGTTAAATAGTTTAATATATATCTTCCGTTGTATCTAATTTTGAAAAAATTTAAAATATATGCATGTAACCTTGCATGGTTTTTCAACAATGATATCAGAGCATTCGATTCTTTTATGACATAATCACGCATGCTTTAAAATAAATCTAAAAATAAAATTAAAAATTACACATACTGATCATAAGGTTGTCCCATTATAAGGTTAACCTCTTACAATGAAGAAATTATTCTATTATATGCTGATTTAAATTTTTGAATCATGAATAAATTAGATATGATCTAAGTAGATTTATGATTTATTTTTTTAATTTTAAATCTAAAATAAATAAATATTAAATTTATTTTAAATTATTTAGATTAAAAATAATATCGGATCATACATACTGATTATAAGATTATTCTGCTGTAAGGTTTATCCCTTTCAGTGGAGAGATTATCCTAGTATGTGTTGATCTGAAAAATCTAAATCATAAATATGCTAAATAAGATCAAAAATAATTTATAATTTATTTTTAAATTTTAAATCTAATATTAATTAATTTATAATATAATTTTTGATTATTTAGATAATGATCTGAATAATATGTATTTTATGTTCTAAATCTATATCCTCTTGATGCATATGTTGATATATAGTTTTGTTTTTGAATCTAAAAATTATATGTATGACATATATGCTATGTGGAATTTAAATTGTAAACTTATATTCTATAAAATTCTAAATTCAAAATCCTAGAATATAATCTAAATATTGAAATAAATCGGATCTAAAACCATGAATTGAATGTAATTCAATGTAAATTATTTATAAAATTTAATAATATTTCAAATGATGAAATCAAAAACTGATTTTAAATTTTCAAACCCCAACCCATAAGCTTTGAACTTAATTGAGGATTAAGTGAATGTTTAGGATCTAGGTTTGTGATTTGAAAATTCTAAGATATTTTCATAAAATATGGGTTAAAGAGTTATGGGTTAGCTTTGATCAGGTCATTAATTAGATTAGACTTAGGGTTAGATTAAATATGAACTAAGTTAAAAGATTGATCAAACCTAATTAATAGTTAATTAGGATTAGATTATTTCTTTTCTATAGATCAATTTAATAGTTGTAGTTTATCAAAGTCCATATATCCAATAAATGGACCTGATTGTGGCTCAGTGGTCGAGCTTGAGTCTTTAGGTAGACTAAATCAAAACTGATAAATCGATTGATGTCTAAGATAAGTTTGGTATTTTTTATCGATGGTCTTTAATTAGCAGCCTACTTACTTGACCATTTCTGATGGTATCTAAAACAAGCCTTAGTAGACCCTCTCACTGATCTCATTTATCTGACTAACGTGGTTAGTCAGCTTTTGATTAGATTGCTTATTGATTCATGCTAATCTATATCACATAGAAAATCAGTGAGACTGACCTAGGTGTCCATGGACTGAAATTGATCATAGTCCTCATCAATAACTTGAGAAGTCAGTAGGAGGATTTGACTTAGTGAAGTCAGTGGAAGCAATTTGATCCATGTTTTCTCTATCCTTAAATCATAAATAAATTTTAAATTTTTTAAAATTATTAGATCCTTAAAATAACAAAGTTATGAAAATAACTAAGTCATAGCCTCCCATTAAGGTGTTTGATAATGGGTCCAATAGCTTGGGTGAACATTGGAGCTATCTTACACCTAGTGTTCATCAAGATATTAGAATTATCATTCATCATATGATGACTTTAATGTGTCTCTCTAATGATGATTAGGTTGACCAACCAAAGTTGGGCTTAGTCATTCGTTGGTTAGATGCACCAAGTATGGTCATGTTAATGGTTGAATTTAATCGGATCCTTACAGTGGAGGCCAAAGCCTACTGATTAGATTTCTGAAATAAAATTTAATAACTAAAAATTATTTAAAAAAATAATTGATTAAAGAACCTACCTATAATGCACATGAGTTGACGACCAAAGTCAGACTTATGTGTAGCCTATATGGATTCTAGTATCTACTAAAAAATTAAAATAATTTCTTGAATTGAAAGTAGAGGCTAAAGTCCAAGTCTTCAGACTTAAAATAATTTATATACTTTAGGTTATTATTCTCTTTTATTTAAATTAAGGCTAAATCCTAATTACTTCATTTACTATTAGATAGTGATTGACTTATGGGATCCAATTTTGATAATTAGTATCGAAAGTTGAATTTGATTCAACAGTATGAATGGGTTCATGCTGGGGCTTCTAAGTTTAGTAAAAATAAAATATCCAAGATTAACCCAAATCAAGAAGAATGCTTCTACTATCAAAAGTAGAGTCATAGAAGTAAGTATTTTTTTTGAATATCTTGCTTTTCTTGACCTCAATAGGCTGAATAAGAGATATGAGCAAAAAGTTGTTCATCAAGGATATTATATGATAACATCTTGAATTTTTTTTGTATGTGATTCTACTACCTGGGTATTGAATACCGATAGTCTTATGTAATTTATTGTAAGAACTATAAGTAAGTAGAAAATTAAAAAAATGATAAGAGATTTCTAAATGTTTAGGATGGAAGTCCTGTTCCAGTCCTAGCTTTAAAAATTATCGAGCTTATTTTCAAAAATTATCATTTTCAATGATTGTCATTGTTGTCCATTGTTTATGATGAACATGATCTTTGTTGGCCTTTTGGTCAAAGATGGTCATCATTTATTAATAAAGAAAGATTATTGTAATATCATTATGAATGATGTTATAATAATACATGGATAATAAAATTAGTATATATATTTTATCATAGCCTATTAAGTGTAATGTACACATTTAATAAATACTCAAGTTAGATAATGTCATAAATACCTGCTTTTGGCATGATAGGCTTAGTCATGTTAATAAGAACAGGATAAACAGGTCAGGTTAGATGAAAACCTCAACATTAATGATTATGAATCATTATCGATCTATGAGTCTTATCTTCTTGAAAAAATGATAAAGTCATCTTTTATTGAAAAAGATGAAAGAGCCGGTAAAGTTCTAAGTCTCATACATAGTTTGTATGTGGACCTATGAACTCAAGTACCAGAGAAGGATATTAATATTTTATTATGTTTATACATGATCTATCTAGGTATGGATGCATCTTGCCTGAATCATTTGAAATGTTCAAATAATTTCATAATAAAATAGAAAAATAAATTAGAAAAGATATTACAACTATTCGATCAGATCGAGGAGGCGAATACTTATGCAGTGAGTTTTTTGATATATCTAGGAGAGAATAGGATTTTCTCATAGTGGACTTCTCTAAGAACACCATAGGATATTGGTATATTGGAAAGAAAAATCAAATTTTGTTAGACATAGTTCAAACCATAATAGGGGTTTACTAGTTTGCCTATTTTAGGATTAAGCTCTTGAGATTACTTATTTTATTCTGAAAATTTACACTGAGTAAATCTGTCGTAAAGATTCTATATGGGATATGGACCAAATGTAGACCTAGACTCTCTCACTTCAAGTTCGGGATTGTCCGATCTACATAAAATATTTGCCAACAAATAAACTTGGACATAGGTGTATGTTTATAGGGTACCTCAAGAAAACTAGAGGTTATTAGTTATACCATGCTGAAGAACATAAGATGTTCGTCAGCAATAAGATTCTTTTTAGAAAAAAAGATTCTTAGAAAAGGAACTGATGTCTGTTAAATTGAACTTGAGAAAGTTCAACCAATAGAAAGAACCGACATAATCTAGTAAACCTTCAAAACCAAATTTGATTATATCAAATCCGAAGTCCATTAAAGAGGCATCATTAAGAAAATCCGATAGAGTACCGTGTTAGCTAGATAGATACTTTGGTATCTAGGTTCGAGATAGAGATCCTGTTGAGCTCGATGAGAACAATAGGGATCCGATCATCCACATGAGTGCCATTCAGAGGTCTGACTCTGAGAAGTAGCTTGAAGCTATGAAATCCGAATTGAAGTCCATAAAGATCAATGGTGTATGGACACTAGTTGATCTACTTGAAGGAATAAAATTCATTGGGTGTAAATAAATTTTCAAAAGGATCAGAGTGGTGCAGACAAAAAAGATGGAGACCTATAAAGCTCGTCTAGCTATCATCTCAAAGTTGGAACATGCGTTTTGAATGCATGTCTTCATTATGAACGTGGAAAAACCATGCATCTATAAATGACAAATGGTTCTATAGTTTTATTTCTTGTGTTGTCTATGGATTATATTCTCTTAATAAAAAATGACATTCCAGTATTATGGGGAATAAATATTTAGTTGTCATCTTTATTCTCCATATAGAATTTGGAAGAAACATCCTACATCCTAAGGATGGAGATCTATAGAGATCAATCTAAAAGGATGCTTGGATTATTCCAATCCATGTGGACCAAATATGGTATACTCACTAGAGATAGTAAGCAGATATCAGACTGATTCAAGTGAGAACAACTAAAAGATTGTATAGACAATCCTTAAGTATTTAAGAAATACTAAGGTCCAGTGATTTATATATGGAGGTACTGACTTAAAACTTATGAAATATTTTGATTTTAGTTTTAAATCATATAAAGATGACAGTAGGAAAGTGTCGAATCATAAATTTATCCTAATTGAAGGAGTAATCTACTAGAAAAATTTTAAGCAAATTATTGTAGCCTATTCTATTAGTGATGTAAAGTACATCATGGCATCTGATACTATTATGTAGGTTGTATGGTTACAAAAATTTATTAGCAAGCTGGAAGTAGCACCCTCCAATGATGGTCCAATCCTAATATAGCACTGGAGCCATAGTTTAGGCTAAAGAATCAAAGGTACACCATAGGACCAGCATACTCTATATCGCTATCATCTTAGATTTTAGATCAAGATGACGTCAACATTTAGAAGATCGACAGAAAAGGAGAATTTGATTGATCCATTTGCTAAAGCCTCGAAACTAAAGAGTTTTATGAGCTCAAGTGGAAGATAGGTATTTTATACTATTTTGATTGGCTTTAGTCTAAGTGAGAGTTGTTAAAAAATATGTTCTAAAGTCAATCATCTAAATTGTAGATTATTAAAATTAGTATATGAATTATCAAATAATAATAGTTATCTAGGTTATTCATCATAAAAAGTCTATCTTTCTTAAATGAATTCTTAAGCTATAATGAAGTCTTTAGAACTACATTTAATTGATAAAGAAGGATTTATTGGATGGTTCTTAAATTTATTCACAATCAAATAATAAGTTATTAATAAAAATGATAACTTATCAAGTGTAGGTCATTGTGTGTCATATGCGTTAGTTATCCTCATAATCAAATGATATGGAGATACTAGTATAGCATCCAGATGGGATGTAAGAGTACATCTACACTGAACGTAATCAATGTAATACTCTACTATCAAAAGTAGTTAGCTAAGGCTAATGGATATAAGTATCCCTTCGATCTGAGATCACTACAGTGACTTGCAAACAACTCACTATACTTTGATGCCAAATTACCTATATTTCTAATATAGGATCGAAAAATTTTTAGATACAGTTAAGTACTTGTAGAGTCGATGTGTGAGTCAAGATGGGATGGACCATTCCTAATTAACTTCAGGAGCGAATGTCTCGCTGTATTTTAATTTAGTAAAATCAAGGTCTGGATAATTCTTATGAGGAGTCACGAAATTTGCAGAACTTTGAAATACAATATAGATGACTTATATGAGTGTTGACAGCTAACTCAAAGTCATCTTGAGCATTATTGATCAAAGGGATAAATTATACAGTACCATAGGTCAAGATTCTAAGAATGTTGCTTTACATACATTCGACCTATCCGCACGTCGGATATTATTGCTAGATGGTTATTTTGATTGATACAAAAATTAATTCATATGCTACCAGCTTAGGTTCGTACCTATGAGATCACACATATTAGAGGTTGTTATCTAATTAGATGGTTAATCAATAATTAAGAATCATTTAGTGATTGAATCATCAATATAATTGATGATCGATCAAGTACAAATATTATGGAAAGATCCATTAGCAATTAGATTATTAATTGACTCAATCTAATTGAGCAATCAGACTGAGATCGAGTCTAATTGAATTAGATTCAATTAGAATTGATTTGGACTTAATTGGATTAAGTCCAATTGATTTATGAGATAAGCTAATTACAAGAAAAATAATTTTTTATTAGATTAGGACTTGAGTGCACCTAATTTCTAATTGATTTAGGATTTTAATCAAATTTAAATTTTGATTTAATCTAAGTTAATTGAGCTTCTAGTTAGACTAGGATCATCCTAAATTGGGTTGCATTAATTTTGGTTTAAATAGGATTTAAATCAAATTTGACCTAGTCTAAATAGGAGAGTCCTAGTTGGACTAAGACTCCTCCTAGTCCTATGCGCCAAAGAAGAAGTCCATGCCATGTTATTATTTCCACCCTTCCTTTATTTTTTGCATGAGTTTTCTTGTGCCTAAGATGGATTCCATGCCCCAAATATATGGTTGTTTTGGTTATTTGTTTGAATAGGTCAAACTAGGCAAGACAACATTTCCTAGGACTCTATTTGATAGAGTCTTGTGAATCCAAAACTCCTCCCTCATGTGGTGCATAAATATTTGATATTGGATCTGAATATGGCACTAATTAGGAAGGAATTTTTGGCATGAAATCTGGTTTCCACGCACAAAGGATAAAAGGGTGGTGTCCAACAGTTGGATGCCCTAGGTATCTCCCTTCTGACTTTTTCAAGTTGGGTATTTGACCCAAACTTGGACTCTCTTGGGGCACCTTTTTTGTAGGGGCTTTTTGTGCATGAGAAAGCCAAAGATGATTCACACATATCAGAGAAAAAGAGGGGGTGAGGGGCATGGGAGGTTGGCATCCAAACTTGTTGGGCGTGATGCTCTCTTTGGACATTAAATAGTTGATGTTCTCTTGAGAGAAACATCTTCTCTTAGATTTTCTTTTAAAAGCCTTTTCTTCTTAGATTTTGTGAGATTTTTCTATGAAAAAAATCAAAGAGAAAGAGGACCATGGAGCATGAAAAAATAATTGAGGAGAAGGTCTCCTCTTGTCATGGCATTGAAATCAATTTTAGGATTTTAATGGTTGATATCCTGAAAGAAAAGATGGGTCTTCTTGATGATTTTCTTGAGCCTTTTATTTTCTTCTTTTTGGGAGATCCAATGATTGGACTTCTTCCTCAATCCTCCTCTTATTCTTCATCTCTTGGAGGGTCCAAGAGATCCAAAGATACTTTTACAAATCAACAATCAAAAGAGATCCATGAGAAGCTAGCACTTCGAGCGGATCTTCATTCGACGAACCTCTGATCTGTGTAACGACCTCATGTGGACTATTTATAGAGATCGGACATGTTGTGCGGCTGCAAGCAACAAAGATAATAATGGAATCAATTGCAGTGTTCTTGATCCGCTCAAAGATAAGAGATTTGATCTTTTTTCTAACCTAGATGCGATCTAGAATTTTTAGAACTATTTTAGATCTAGGGTATTGATGTGATCAATACTAATCTATATTTTATTTTTCAAATTTATCATGCATCATGATATGTCATAGATCCTAAATGTAGGATTTAGTGATTAGATCATATGCATAATTAGATTAAATAGTTTAATCTATATATTTCGCTGCATCTAATTTCAAAAAAATTTTGAAATATATGCATGTAATCCTGCATGGTTTTCCAACACTTTTAGCCCCTAGATCCCCTTCCCAAACTCAAATCTAAATATATGAAGCTTCTAAAAATAAAAATTTAAAATAATTAAAAAAATTAATAATATAATTATCTGATATGATGGATGAAACAACGAGCCCAACTGGTTCCATAACTGTAGGTCCCGGAGAAGCTCCATGACCGTATCATAAATGGCATCAGGATGCTCTGAGGTCGCTGGCTTAGAAGCTTCTACATGATCTCCTCCACATGTGCATCGCTCCAGGTCTAGGATGTCGAGGCCTATGAGGATGTTGAAAAATATCGAGATGGTGGAGGATCGAAGCTATGGTCGAATTCAATAATCCGACTTCTACTCTCCCCCTGGTAGTGCTGAGCCATTCCTCAAGATCAAGGAGGGTTGAGAAGATGGGCCATCGCCATACCTCTCAACAACGTACATCACATAACGTGTCCATACGATTCAAAAATATATAGTTATAATATAAAAATTAGATTATGTAATAACTTAATTAGGAAATAAAGTTTAAAGTTTTTATCGCGATCTATCGTGACGTAGAATCTAAATAGTCACCAGTCTTCCTAGACTGGTGTGTGGCCTGCCATAACTGCAGCTAGTCTAGTCGATGATTGAGCTGCTGTGTCTATAATAAGTAAATAATTAAATTAAATAAATTAAAATATGCATATATATAAGAATTTTTATAATTCTAGTGAAGAATTTTGGTATTGATTTCTTACTAGTCTGTCGACCACAACATATGTACCAACTGAATCGCCTATATGTCTGATCGAATTCTACTAGACGACCTAATTTTGTTGGACCCTCTACCACCTATCAAAGTACTCATCGTTGCTCCACTAATCGTAGATGACTTGCCATATGTCCGCCCACATCCAGTGATCCATGAAGGACCTCCAGTTCGATGGTGACTAGAAATCAGAGTACTGAATGGCAGATTGCTTAAGGCTATAGAGACCATCTTGAAGCCTCAGTATGGCCACCTTCTCGAAGATCTGATGCTCAGTCTTCTCATCTTGGGGAGTCTCGAATCATAGTACTCTTATAAGATAGAAGCAAGCGTGTATTTATATGTAATTAAAACACCAATGTATCAAAAATTTAAAAATTAAACTAATTTTGACTTACCAAAAATATCTTTCAGACTGTATCATGAGCTCCATATGGTCAGCTGAAAAACTCGTTCATTGGCCCTGGCATCAAGCATCAAATGATGCCAGTAACCACATGAGATACTCCAAACTCTCTAAACGTGCTGCAAAATTAATTTTAAAAAATAAATATTAACTTTAGAATTGCTAAATTTTAAATATATTAATTAAAATTATAGTACTTACGAGCGACTCTGAACGTAGATGAGCTGTCTATCCTCTAGCTGAGTCAAAGGTGCCGTGAGCTGGGCGGGTTCTCGACCACGACTTTATGTTTATGAGCCAGTCGCTACTATATGTGACTATAGGTCATTGGTGGCACCCTATCATCCAAATCTGAGCATAAAATATCTAATATAAAAAATATTATATTAGTTAGTAAAGGATAAAATAACAATATCTAAAGTGTTAGAGTTTAATTATCATCTGGTATAAGATGTGTAGAATCATGCGAGCTGGCCGCATGATCGCTCTCTCTTCGAGAGCTCTATCCTTGGCTGGAATGGCTTCAACCTCTAGAAAATGTGATGTATGATCTTTGAAAATAAAAATAAAAATCAAAGCAAGTAGATGATCTAAAAATTGATTCAAATAAAATATCTATCAAAATATAATAAGATGATCAAAATTTAACCCACGTGTAACAAAGATTGTTAGTTAACATCTGCAATATATCAGTAGAAAAATAATTCTCATCCAGCAATACATGATGGACCAAAAAATCTAAAAGTTATCGAATTTGCATCGGCATCATTCTATTAAACTAATGAGAAAATACAAAGTATAATGAATGATTAAACAAATCAAAAAAAAATATATGCAACTCACTTTTTTTTGCTCATTTTTTTAGTTTCTTCTCGAGCAAACTGGTGAAATAATAAAAAAATAAATAAAAATAATCAATAAAAAATAATACTATTAACCCTATCTTGTTTTACTGAGTGCTCTAAAGATCATCCTTTTTGATCCATTGAATCCTCCAATAAACTAATAAAATAATAATAATAATAATAATAATAATAATAAAATACTACTGCTAACTTTACTTTTGCTTATTGAATCAAAACTAAAAAAATTAAGGGGGAAAAAAGCACTGCTATTGCTTAGAGGAAGAACCATCCAATTGAGATTCCTAAGAATAAAAAAAATTAAAAAATATATAGAAAAAGTCAAGATAAAAAAATTAAAATGTAAGATCTTTTCTCACAAAGATTGATTTTTTTTTTCTTTTCTAAGAGCTCCACCTCCGCCCCCCAAAATCACCACCCTAAAAAAAAAATTCACCCCTAACATGTCTCCTTTCAATAGTCCTCCACATTGTTATCATGAGAACAAAGTTCTATAAATCAAAAATTTTGTAGCCAATAATAAATTCTTTCCATAAAAAATCTCCAAATCCTACCAAATATCAAGCTTCTACCAAGATTAATCTCTCAAAATCTCAATGGACCACCTCACACTGCCACAACTCTCTTAAAATCCCAATCGAAACCTAAGAAATGCATCTAATCTCTCTCAAGTGCTCTCCTTCCCCACAGATCTCTCAAAAAGATAATGAAATGAAAAGAAATAGGAGCGCTAAAAAAATGATCATCTAGGAGCAAAAAGGAAAAAAAATGATCATCTATGTGGAGAAAGGTTTTACATTGAAATTTTTTTTTGTCTTTTCTCTATTTTCATTGATTTTTCCAATGTTCTTCTATCTTACCTCTACGTCCTTAGGAGTCCCAACTAGGGAAGCTTAGACGATGGTGAGGATTTTGTGTTGCATATTTTTTTTTCTTTTTCTTTCTTATCATTTTTTCTCTTATTTGGATATTTATAGGAAGTAAAGCACCTGAGGGACATCGAAGGAGAAGTCCGACTAGCAGGAGGTAGCGAAGATCGATGAGAAGGATGGAAAAGAAGTGGGCATCCATGATGGCTCGGGGCCACGAGAAGACAACATGGGTTGGGGCTGCGCGGTCAAGCCGATAGGGTGGGGCAATAGGATCAGGCCGACGGGGTAGGGCCACGAGCTGGGAGAGGTAGGGCAGGGGTTGTGGGCTCAGGCCGACGACATTAGGGTGGATGCGGGCATGGGGGGAGGTGGGCTCGGGGAGGTGAACTCAAGATGGCCACGGGATCGATTCAAAGATGTTGAGGTCGATGATGTCAGAGCGACTGCAAGATGCTTGAGGGACCGGGTGGGGAGAGAGGAAAGAAGGGTTGGGGGGTGAGGGGGGTTTGGGTGCTGGCATGGCGAGAGGAGGATGAGGGGCGAGAATGAGAGAGGGTGAGCATGAGAGCAATTTTTTTTTTTCATGTGACTATTAAAGACCGCAAACTTGCCATCAATAAAAGTATTAGCTATGGATCTTCATCGCTAAAAATAAAAATTCATTATTAATACTTTTATCAAAAAAAAATTCATAATTTTTGTTAATGATGATAAATGGCCATCGTTAATACTGTCGATTTTTTTTATTCGTGATAGCGATTCTATTACTATAAATAGAGAACCATCGCTAATATTAATAATTTTAAAAAATATTTTTAATTTTTTTAAATATTTTTTATAAAAATTATTAGCGACAGCAAATAGAGCCATCGATAATTAATTAATTTAATTATACTTATAACCAAAATATTTTTAAAAAATTTTAAATTTATTAGCAATAGCTTTTTTCATTACTAATAGTTATAAATTCATCGGTTATATGACTATTAGCGACGGCAAAAATGTTGTCACTAAATCCATCGATAATTTTAAATTTTATTTTATTTTTTTGAATATAGTATAATTTTAAAATTTAAATTTTATCTTCATCACTTATTATCTAAATAATTATTGTTAGAGTATCATCATAAAAAACTATCTCGATCCGATAGCTTTAGCTATATTGATCGATAAAATTTAATTTCGACAACCATAAATGACTACATAATGATTTGATAGATAAAGACTATCGATGAATCCAAAAACTTACAATGATGATCTCGATGATATTTATAGTTCATTATCAAAATTTTAATTTTACTTTAATCGAACATCATTATCATGATCAATTTAGCATAGGATTATTTTGATCGTTAAATAAAAAATGAGTAATCAAAAGGCCAAATAGCATTCGATTAAGATATTTTTTTAGATAAATAATTTTTGCTACTATTTTAATTATTTATATGGTAGTGATCATAAAATTCAAACTATAAATATATGAACCATCCATATTAAGTAGATCTTATAAAAGTATAAGTATAATTACTTAAGAACTTTAAGAATGAGTATCAAGAGATATATAGTTTTGGATCGTTCATGTATGCGTGGTTTGAATTTTACAATCACTATCGTACAAATAATCAAAGTAGTAGCAAAAATTATTTATCTAAAAAATCATCTTATAATCGAATGCCATTTAGCCTATTGATCACTCATTTTTTATTTAATGATCCAAATCATTTCGTGCTAAATTAACCATAATAATAATATCCAATTGAAGTAAAATTTTGATAGTATGCTATAAATATCACTGAGATCATCGTTGCAAATTTTTAAATTTATTGATGGTCTCTATCTATCAGATCATCATATGGTTGTTCGTGGTCATCGAAATTAAATTTTATTGATCGATATAGCTAGGTCTATCAGATTGAGGTAATTTTTTGTGACGATACTCTAACGATAATTATTTAAATAATAAATTATGAAGATAGACTTTAAATTTTAAAATTATACTATATTTAAAAAAATAAAAAATTTAAAATTAGCGACGATATTTAGCGATGGTATTTTTGCCATCACTAATACCATCGCTAATACCGTATTAGCGATGCAGTCTGACCATTAGTGATAGATAAAGCCATCGCTAATAAATTTAAAATAAAATTTAAATTACTTTTTATTAGCGATGATAAAATATCATCTCTAATAATTATCTATTATCACTAATAATAATAAAATTTAATTAAAAAAATAAAATTACTTAATATTAGCGATAGCTAATTTTCATCATTAATAACTATTATGACGGCATAGCCGTTGCCATTGTCGTCGCTAATAACTATTACGCACCACTAAAGTTTCATCGTTAAAGCTTTTGATAAAAAGGATTGTTAGCGATGGCAGTTTTGCCATCTCTAATTTCATCACTGATATCATTATTAGCAATGGTAAAAATGTTATCGCTAATATCCATCGTTAATACTTTATTTTCTTTTAGTATGAGAGCTAGATGTATAGATATTCAGTTGGCCCACCTTTGCTTTAACCTGAAGGAGGAAACCTTGGAGCATATTTTATTCTAGTGCCCAAGGGTGAGGCATGTTTCGTCCTAAAGGGGGATGCATCTATAGATTGTTCAAGCAAAGGATCCGACCTAGGCCTTTCTATAGTTCTTAGAGCATACCACTAGTGATGATACTTTCAGAGCAGTGGGCATTCATGCAGCCTATATCGCCCTCCACATTTGGCTGATCAAGAATAGCCTGGTATTTGAATCCAGACGATGCTCGATGAGATTCATCTTAGAGAGAGTCTTGACCATAGCGACGGAGTTGATTGATGTGACTTTCAGACCCGTGGAGATCTAGGATTCTCATTCTGCTCATATAGCGATCCATTGGGTGGGAGCCCCCTACTCCATCATACCTAAAGGTCAACTTCAATGAGAGTGTCAGAGGCAAGTCTGGTCGGGCTAGTTTTATGATCCATGGGCATGATTTCAAGTTGATGGAAACTAAGGTAAACCATCTTTTTGAGCCCATGGTACTTGATGTGGAGCTCCACATTGCTTGGGCGTGTTTACCAAATGAACCTTGAAGACTGACCAGCTTGTTATTAAGAATGACTCCGCGATTGTGATGACCTAGTTATAGAGTTGCGTTCCAGGAGGAGCCACTCATTTTCTATTGCATGATGTTTTAATTTTGCTAGGTGAATGCACTGCTCTAGCTATTAGGCATGTCTTTCAAGAGAAGAAGACTATAATGGATTGGGCGGCAGCCTACGTAGTTGAGCACATGGGAGAAGTTTTTTAGATCGAGGCATGGTCCCTATGCCACTTTAGAATCTTTTCTTTTTTGATTATCTTAATTATATTCATATCAAAGTTGTTTGAATGAATCATTTTATCAAATATATATATATATATATATATATATATATATATATATATATATATTAGTAATATAAATCTAAGTTCAGTCTTCTGCCATTGGCTTTCTTATCAATTCATAAATGATGAGGGACAGAGACACCTTGGCGTGGGATGGGGAGAAAAGGCTCTCGTTGAATTAGCTTTGTCCTTTAAGATTTGGCAATCTAAGCTTAATTAGTAGAATATGAGGTTAGTTATTAGAATAAGTACTAAAATAATAATGAGGTTTGAGGATGCGACGCACGACAGCATTGGACACCATTGGTTAAATTGCCTTGGCCTACCTAGAAAAGGAACACTATGGTCATATTAATTTAGAAGCACTCCTCGTTGGGTGGGGCTTAGCCTTTTGGATACATCCACGCGCAAAAATTCTACCCAATGCATATATGTGGGTGTATAAAAAAGCTCATGCATACACACACGCATGCATCAATATATATGTACATATATATAATAATTTTTCCTTTTTAGCATGATTCAAATTTAAAGTATTTTTTTTTTAATTTGTTCCAATAAATTTTATAGCAGCTTATGATTTGACTATTCAAAACCAAACTCAATTATCTAAAGAAAAAAAAACTCATGACTTAGAACATTTTTTTTTTTTACCACTTTTCTACATCATTATCTTTTTCTTGGTTCCTAATCCACAAGATAGCATTTTAGATATATCATGAAAAAATAGTTCAAATATATAATAAAATATCTTGTTAAATATTTGATTATTATGATACTCAATTCAATATCTAAATATGTTTGGGTCCGATATTGGTTATGGATATAGAGTTTTAATTGGATTTACATTTCGATTTGGATCTAACACATGAAATTGGGGTTTAAGTATGGATATAGTTAGATCCAGCATGAAAGCGACCTGCCAACACCTCTAACCATATTTATAAATAAAAATCATCGACACATTCTGTGCACATTGTCTCCTTCTAAGCTGTGGTGCTTGCCTAAATTTGATGGATACCTCATCACAAAATTGAGAAAACTCATCACCACAAATATATGAAGTATGCATTTAGAGTGGAATTATTCTGGTTGTAGCGCACAAACATTTGATTTGTCTGATTTCTATTTTAAGTAATGAGAGAGATCAATCCTAATTGTGAGAATGGAATACCTTGTATCTAGACTTTATTTTCTATTACATTCTACCTCTTTCACAAAATGGTTATAAAAATTAATGCCCTTTCAATAATTACCTCACATATGTTAACTAAGGTGATAAGTTTTTTGATTACCGTCAAACTACCATTCTACGAGGACAAAACCAGTAATGCTGAACCTAATTTTGCAAGTATCGTGCTATAGACACAATGTGAAACGTATCCACGTGAGTTACTAACACCTTCACATGTTTGAGAACAAAAGATGGTAGCAGTAATGGAAGATCCAGTCCATGATTCATGCATACATCACATCGTAGCTGCAGTAGCAAGTTCTTGCAAGCTAAACCAAATCCATCCTTTTGAATTCATCTTAGATACTACTTATAGTCATCCAATTATAATCCATCCCGTTTGAGAGAATGAATCTCTAATTTATCAAAAAAAATTTCTATTGTATTTCTTTGTGACAAGAAGCATCCAACTGCCGTATTTGAGAAGAGATGTATTTGTTGGGGTCTTTCTGTTTGAAATTATATAAACTTCTAAAGAAAACATATATTTTTCACGTCCCTTTGTAAAAAGAAATGAACACAGACTTCTCTATAAATAGCTCATTCGTTTCCTATATCACAACACAATGACAATTCCAACTCTATCATACCAATATGATTTTGTCGGCACACAAGTAAAGACTCGTTGATTTGATCCATTAATGCAAAATGTGATGAAGCATCAGATTTCATTGCATCATAAAGGTTTATCGCATATTCTCCTTGCATATTTGATTAGTGGGGACCAAATAAGAGTCTTGCAAGGCCATGGAAATTAATCTAAACTCGATGCAATAACTAAGCCTTTTACGTAGTGTTGGATCCATCCGTGACAAAACCAGCTATTCTTGAACGATGCTCCAACTACCGGCATCTTGCAAACTTATAAAAACTCACTGGTTACCAAAGAAGATGTTTTTTAATCTCTAGTACTATTCATTTGTAATACTTTAATTGCAGTTTTGGTCCTTCCAAAGAGTCGTGTGGCCCACGCTTGATCAGCCTTCAAAATTCCACTGTATTGCCATTGCGATGCCCGACTTTATTTAGCCTACAGTATTTTGAACGGAGGTAAGCGTGAAGTGCAAGAATCCACTTCGGCACGTTGTTTTTAGCTCCAACTCCTGCCCCTAAACTTTCCTGGGGAAGTCGCATCTTTAGCTCTGCAATTAAGCCTCCAAACGGCTGTTACTGACTCAAAAGTGCAGATCAAGGAACCAAAGTTTTGTTCTACCATTTTTTTTTATATTTATCAAAAAAAAAATTTATTCTACCTCTTTCTGCCAACTAAATATTCAAATCCTATAATTATATTTAGTAGCTAATAATCTATCTATATTACTGATAATTTAAAAGAACTTCATCAGATTATCATGTATTGGTGCGAAATCTGATCGTCATCAGAAAAGTGCTGGAGTCGGAGAAAATGAGGTCACCGTCGGTGACCTGTAAGACAAGTCTCGTCCAGAGCTTGGGGGCGGCTCTGACAAGATCCTTCGACGATCAAGTCAGCTCTTTCGGCCAACAGAGATCGAGTACTCAGTAGAGAAAGCTGCAGAATATTAAGAAGAAAGAAACAGCCTGGAGAAAACGTATCTGGAGGATCTTTTTTATAGATAAAGCCTGTAATAAACTGATAGTGACAGCCATAACCGTCCAGTAGTGGATCGCTTGGGGCCACGTGGAGTTTGTTATGGAGGATAATGTCTGTTGTCGTGACGTGCCAGTCCATTGAGATTTAATAGTCGAAGTCTGGACCTCTTAAGTGGTTTATGGATGAGTTGATTCGTATCGTGTAGGGCCAGATTTATGCGGAGACCTTCCTGGATGACTATGGAAAGTTTGGCTGCTGGAGGAGTCCGAAAGGGGTTTGGCTGCCGAAGGAATTCGAAAGGAGTTCGGCCGCTAGAGGAGTTCGGCCATTGGAGGAGTTCGGAAGGAATTCGACTACGATCACGAGTTACACCTGACCGAGCACCAAATTGAACTTCGGTGGGAGTGAGGTTCACCCCCAACAATTGTCCCCCTACTTTCGAATTCGAAATTCGAAGGAAGTAAAAAGACGACCGTCGAAGTTCATTCTTGGGCCCTTATCTCATCCGAATAAGACATTTTGGCATTTGCCGTGCTGGCACCAAAACTTTTTAAATCTAAAATGAGTTCGAAAAGATGGTCCTTTATTTCTTCCGCTGAAACTCTGCCCCAGGTACGGCACCATAAAGACTCCATCTGCGGTCGCCTTTCTATCATGATGAGTGGGACATGCGGCATACGCTGACCGGCCGAAGCTGATCTGCAATCATAGCCGCCTCGGGTTACTTCTGGTTATTTAAGGTCTTCTCCTTTTGCCCAAAAGTCATTCCTACTTGAGTCTTCTCCTTCCTTCAGCCCTCGTTCATCTTCTTCCCAAGGGTCTTAACCTTCTTTCGCCTTTCTGAGCTTTGGACATCCTTTCGATTAGCCCTCATAGCATCCATCGTCCTTTCATTCTCCCTGGATAGTTTAGGTCAGTTTCCTAACCCTTCTCTTAGGTTATTCGTGCTTATCACTTTTGGCTCCCTGCTTTCCTGATTTTTTGGTGGCAAACTTTGCCCTATGATTTTTCTTATATATATATTTTTTAGGATTTTCTTAGGATTTAATCTCGATCCGAATGTCTTCTGAAACCTTCCACTCCATCGGTTCATGGGGCTCATCCGGACCAACCTTCTTTGACCCTATACCCCTGGCCGAGGTAGAACCTAGGAACATATCCTGCTCGTCTTTCACTCCAGACACCATCCCATCTGTTCTTACCTCGGACGATCTTTTTCTGATCTGAATTCAATACGGAATCCCTCTAGAATATAACCTTGAACTCCCTAGCTCCTCTGACCAGGTCCGCTCTCCTCCAACCAGTCGATTTTGTTTGTACTTAGAAGCTTTGCCCACCGGGCTTAGACTCCCACTGCCCCCATTTGTAGTCGTCCTCTTTCAATTTTTTACCTTCACATCTGTTGTACCAAACTTCTTTCAGTTCGTCATAGGTTTTCTCTTCCTCTGTTGATTGACCAAAATTCAGTCGACCATTTTGCTTTTTAGAAACTTCTATACCTTCAAGCGCCATCCTTCCACGAAAGATTGATGGTACTTTTTTTCTCAGGTAGACAAGAAGGGGTTATTGAAAGGTGCCCCTTCTTCCATTCACAACTAGAAGAAAAAATTCTTTTTTGTACATTATCCGACCCTACCATTAGGTCTTCCTTCATGGGGTCATATTAGAGAGTCAGTTCGCCAAGCTCCTAGCTTAGACGGAGCCGACCTTGATTCCTCCTATAAACTCAAGGCATTCTGAACTCCTCTTCTTCCCAACCTTCTAAAGGAACAGATCTTGATCAACCTGGATCTGAGTTTTTGCAATCTCGCTGGTAAATCTTTTGATTTTTGAATCCACACGATTTCACGCACGTATATTGCTACTGACCGTGCTTTTTTTTCTGTTATAGAAATGGACACACAAGCTGCCGAGATGCTTATCAAAGGGCTCTACACCAAGAAGAGGAAAGGGAAGGCACCAAATAATGGCTCAAAGAGGGCGAAGGTCGATGTTTCCAGCTCCGAAGTCCCAGCCTCCACTATCGCTGCGTTCGAGGTCATCACCGACATCGAGACTGCCCTAACTGTCGAGGTCGACACTGCTTGCACAGGCCCGATGCTTTCCATGCCCTAAGGTCCCTCCAGCGGGGATCGGGTTTCGGAGCTCCCTATTAAGGAAGGGACAGAGGAAGGAAGAAAAAAGAAAGCCATTGCCAAGATGTCCTGTAAGGCTCGTCTAGGCGGACTGGACAGCGACGACAATGAACGAAGGGACGATCCCTTCGATAATTTGGAGATTGTCCAGGATCTTACCAACAGGTTTGCCATGCCCGAGGTGATGGATCAGATGACCGACCTAGACCCACGGCAGCTCATCTGAGGTTCTCTCAGAACCATCCTCAAGGTGATTGCTCCATTGCTCGACTCTTTCTCTTCTCTTCTGTGCTTTTCTTTTCTTTTCTTTTCTTTTAACACCAATCGTTTGTTATAGTCGGGTTACCAGATGCTCGCCTACATTAAGAGGGCATATCGTCAGGAGGCGGAAGCACGGAAGGCCCAAAAAGACCTTCGAGTTTAGATCTATCATCTTCAAGAGAGGATCGATGAGGTCGAGCACCTTGCCGAGGAGAAGGCAGCGAACATTGAAAGTCTTCAGGACGCACTCCATAAAGAGGAGTTCATCTCGACTAGACTAAAGGCTACACTAGCCCTAAAGGAGAAAAGGAGGAAGGAAGCCAAAAATAGGGTCACTGAACTAGAGACCTAAATGGCAAAGTCAATCTCGGAGGCAATGACTCAGGCCGTGGAAGAGTTCAAGACCTCTTCCAAAATGCAAAACTTGAATGTCGAGTTCGATCAGGAAGTGTTTATCAAGAGTTTCGAGCTCTGTGAAGGCAAGATAGCTGGGAGGTTTTCCGAGCTTGACCTCAGCTTTCTAGAGGAGGAGGAAGACGACGTGGATGCGGGATCGTCTAATGCCATAGTCGATCCTTCCTTCGATGAGCTCACTTCTGGCCTATCTAAACCTACCGTAGAGATGCCCGAACCAATTTAAAAACCTGAGGCGGTCGAGAGCGATCTGGCTCCATCCTCCATCATCCCTCTCGAGGTTGAAATCCTCAAGTAATTGTATATTTTTCTTTTCTCCCCTCCTTGCCTTGTACTCAAAAGTTTTGATTAAATAAAGTAATTTTTTTTTCATACCTTTGAGCGCTTTTCATATCTCGAATATAATCTCCCACCAACACTAACCCACTACCTCAGGGAGTTCCAATAAAGCCTTTGATAAAGAACCTGAGGAAAAAAGTTCATTTTCTGAAGAAGAAGTTGAAGAAGATGGAGGACGATCTTCGAACCTCGCAAAAGAATGCTTCTGAGGTGATCAAAGAGGTCACCCGCCTTCGAGGCTTGCACATGAAGGATGTGGTGAGCTTCAGTATCCAGAAGGACAACTTCGAGAAGGAGATCGCCGAACTCAAGAGAAATGCTAGCGACAAGTCCTGAGCACTAACAGCAAAGATCAGCTCTCTTGAAGCCGACCTGAAGAATGCCAGGAAAAAGATCCATCTTCTTGAAGGGAGCTCGCCGTGGTCTACCGATAAGGCCCGGTACGACTGAAATCGATCAAAAAAGTTCTTCCAACTTCGAAAGCAGCTGCAAAATACTGAGGACTGGCATAATAGCTGCCGAGTGATCTGGACGGAGAAGATGTCCAGACTTGAAGGCGAGCTCAAGATTGCCAGAGATGAGGCAGCTCATCTTCGAAAGTGACTGCACAATAGTCGAGGAGCCAGCATGAGTGGTGAGTCGGAGGAGATTGCCTCCTTGAAGAGGACTATTGGTGAGCTTTCAGAGGCGGTTGGGGCAGAGAAGATCGAGGTTCAATAGTTGAAGCTTCAGCTCATTTGTGAACATCGGGCTGTCAAGGATGCGGAGGCCGAGTCTGAAGTTTTAAGGAGACAACGGCGGGAGCTTGAGGGTAAGTTTCAGCTCGCCAACAGAATGTACGTAGATAGTCTCTATAAGAAGAAGGAACTTGAGGAGGAGATCCTTAGGCTAAAGTAGGCCTTGGTGATGGTCGGAGCCGACAGTCCGAAGTTCAAGGAATTCGGTTTGCCTTAGAGCTTCGACCTCTTTTCCCTCTCTTTTCTTTCTTTCAATGTAATTGGCCTTGTCAGCCTATGTTTTGCTTATAATAAACTCATTTTTGTAATGAAATAATATATTTCTCATTATTTTTATTTCGCATGAATCTAAGGCCTATTTGTAGCCTTACCTTCTTTATCTCATTTTTCTCTCTGTCATCTTCTTATGAAATGCTTGTTGTGGACATCGAGCTTATTGTAGACGTCGAACTAGGACCTCTTTTGTAAATCAGGATAAGATTCTGCCTTTTATATTTAACGTAGTCAGGTTGTCACAGAAAAATACGTGTAAGGATTCTCCATCGAGCTTCTTTCTTCTCTATATCATTGGTCTATGAGGTTCCGACTTTTGCTCATATTAGGATGAGGCTTTCCTTCTATTCTTAACATGGCTTATGGGGATATGTTAGGATCGTCGGTAGGGCCTCTTCCCTCATCTCATCTTAGTTCAATGAGGCCTTCGATCTTGCTCACATTAGGATGAGGTTTTTCTCCTATTCCTAATGGATTGTAGGAGTACTTTAGGATTGTTGGTAGGGCCTCTCCCCTCATTTCATCTTAGTTCAATGAGGCCTTCAACCTTGCTCACATTAGAATGAGATTCTTCTCCTATTCCTAATGGGCTGTAGGGATACATTAGGACCATTAGTAGGGCTTCTCCTCTCATCTCATCTTAGTTTAATGAGATCTTCGACCTTACTTATATTAAGACAAGGTTCTCCTCCTATTCCTAACAGACTGTAGGGGCACATTAGGATCATTGGTAAGGCCTCTTCCCTCATCTCGTCTTAGTTCAACGAGGTCTTCGATCTTGCTCACATTAGAATAAGGTTCTTCTCCTATTCCTAATGGGCCGTAGGGGTATATTAGGACCGTTGGTAGGGCCTTTTTCCTCATCTCATCTTAGTTCAATGAGGTCTTCGACCTTACTCACTTTAGGATGAGGTTCTCCTCCTATTCCTAACGGGCTATTTTAGGTTGCTTCAGAGAATTATCATTACACAATTTTTGCGCCAAGGAGTAATAATGTTAAAATAGTTTTATTGAAGAAAAGTTACTGGTAGTACATTCTTAAGTTTTCTGAATTTTAAGGCCGCGGGAGTGTCGCTCCCCTGAGCTCCTTCAAGCGGTAAGTTTTGGATTGGATGATCTCCTCTACTCTATATGGACCTTCTCAATTCAGGACAAGCTTTCCTTGATCTTAAGGTTGCGAAACAAACGCTTGTCGGAGCACCAAGTCTTCCTCTCTGAATGCTTTACTTTTTACTCTAGAGTTATAGTATCTTATTACTCTTCGTCTATATGCTGCCACCCGAACTTGGGCTTTTTCTCTTTTTTCTTTTAGTAGATCGAGGTCGAGTCTAAGGTCCTGTGAGTTATGCTGCTCATTGAAGGCCACGACCTATGCTGATGAGAGTTTAAGCTCGATTAGAATGATTGCCTTCATTTCAAAAGCCAAGGCGAACGATGTTTTCTCAGTCGATAGTCTTTGAGTAGTTCGGTATGCCCAGAGGACGTGGTAGAGTTCGTCTGCCTAAGTTTCTCTTGCTCTTTCAAATCTTGCTTTGATGTTCTGCAGTAAAATTCTGTTGGTCATCTCTGCTTCACCATTTGCCTATGGATGGACCACTGACATAAAATAATGAAAGATGTTTGATCTTTGTAGAACTCAGTGAATCTCGTCCCAGCAAACTATTGCCTGTTATCTATTATAAGAGTCCAGGATAGACCAAACTGGCAGACAATTAACTTTCAGACGAAGCCCTGTACCTTGGCGTCAATAATTTTTACTAATAGTTCGACCTTGATCCATTTGGTAAAGTAATTGATCACAACTAGGAGAAACTTTCGTTGTCCGGACGCCATTAGAAAGAGGTCTAATATATCCATTCTCCACTGTGCAAATGGCCAGGATGTGCTTAGTGGAGTAAGCTCAGTGGTCGGTTGTCTTTATATGTTTGTATTTCTCTGACAGCGATCACATTTCTTGACATATGCTATAAAGTCGTGGTACAAGATCGACCAATAGTACCCTTGCCAAAGTAATCTTTATGATAGGGATCTGGCTCCTATATAGCTTCTACAGATTTTTTCGTGTACTTTTCATAATACGAAGTCGGCCTCCGAAGGTTGGAGACATCTCAAGAGCGGTAGTGAATACGATCTTTTATACAGCTTGCCTTCATATAAAATATATCGAAAGATTTGATTCTTGAGTTTTCGAGCTTCTTTCGGATCATGAGGAAGAGCTCCATCCTTGAGGTAAGTAACTAGCGGATCAATCCAGCTCGACTTATGCTCAATTTGCATAATAGGCTGTGACTCCTCCATGCTTGGGCACTTCAGAACTTTAAAGAATATTTCTTTGGGCAATTCGATCGGGGTTAAAATGGTCAATCTAGAGAGGAGGTCGGCTCTTGTATTCTCTGCTCTTGAAATCTGTTGAATACTAAAACTGTTGAAGATCGAAGTCAAACTTTTTACTTTCTCAAGGTATTTTATCATGCTTTCCTCCCGAGCTTCATAACTGCCACTGACTTGTCCGACCACCAGTTGGAAATACTATAGAGTTGGAGTCGGTCTGCTTCCAATTCTTTTGCTATTTTTAATCCAGCGATCAAAGCTTCATATTCAGCCCCATTATTAGTTGTAGAAAATTTGAAGCGTAGCACATATTTGACGATGATTTCTCTAGGATTTACCAAGACCAACCCGTACACCTGCTCCAGCAGCCTTAGATGAACCATTCATGTACAGAGCCCAAAAACCTTCAGGAAGGTTTGCACTTTCTTCGAGGGGGCTCGATTGTAACCACAAGATGTCGGTTCTATTCTGTTCAAGCTCGACTTCATCTAGAATGGTGCATTCGACCATAAAATTTACCAATATCTGGGCTTTAATTGATGGCCGAGGTCAGAGTTGATGTCGAATTCTATAAGTCCATTTGATGGAGGACTGCTTTAATTGATTGATCCGTGAGGACAGTTATGATCTGCCCCTGAAAGTAAGGTCGGAGTCTTCTGGCAATAATTAGAAAATGGTAAATCAATTTTTCTAACTTTGAATACCTGGTTTCTGCATCCTTTAGAATCCGACTTATATAGTAGACCGGCCGCTACACTTTCGTTTTCTCCTTGACCAAGGCCGCTGCCAAGGCTACTGGAGAGACTGCTAAGTATAAGAATAATTCTTCTCCAAGTTCAGACTTTGCCAACAATGGGGTGAGCCAAGGTAGTTTTTAAGCTTCTTGAATACCTGTTGACATTCTATCATCCAACAGAAGTTCTTTAGTTGCTTGAGAGATTGAAAGAAGGGCATGCATTGCTCGATCGATCTTGAGACAAAGTGGTTTAGGGATGCCACTTTTTCAGTCAAGCATTAAACTTTTTTTATTATTTTTGGAGCAATCATCTTCTGAATAGCTCGAATTTCTCTAAATTTGCTTTAATTCCACACCTTGATACCATAAATCCTAGAAACTTTTCTGAAGTCACACCAAAGGCGTACTTGATCGGATTCAGCTTCATCTTGTACTTCTTAATTATACTGAAAGTCTCTTCGAGATCGATGATGTGATTCATTGAAGCTCGACTTTTTACGAGCATGTCGTCCACATACACCTCCATGTTGCGATCGATTTGCTCTTCGAAGATTTTGTTGATCAGGCACTGGTACATTGCTCCTACATTTTTTAGTCCGAAAGGCATAATCCTATAACAGTAAAGACTACGATCAGTAATAAAAGTAGTTTTTTCCTCATTCTCTGATGCCATTTGAATTTGGTCGTAGCCGAAAAAGGCATCCATGAAAGTGAGGAGCTCGTGGCTCGAGATTGCATCCACCAGTTGATCAATCCTGGATAATGGATAGTTATCTTTTGGACAGACTTTATTCAGTCTTTTGAAGTCTATACACATCCTCCACTTATTGTTTGGCTTTTTGACGAGCACCATATTTGAGATCTAGCTTGGGTAGTTAACTTTTTGGATGAATCCAGCCTTAAGGAGCTTGTCGATTTCTTCTGCAATTGCTTTCTACCTCTTTAGAGCGTGGCTACGCATCCTCTCTTTTGTTGGCCGACACTTAGGATCAACAGCCAGTTGATGTTCTATGAAATCAATTTCTGGCATATCTGCTAGGACCCAGGCGAAGACGTCCACATTCCTTCAGAGGAATGTGATGAATTATTTCTGAACCTCGTCTCCTAAGTTGGAGTCGATCTGTATAGTGTGCTCTGCGTTCTGATCATTCGAGGGCTCAGATATGAGGTCTTCCATAGGCTTGCCCCGCTCCTCAATAAAGTCGTCATGGACATCCAACCTATCAATAGGACAAAGGTTGGGTCGGATGTCTTTCTGCGGGATAATGGAGTAACAGTGCCTTGCTAATGCCTAGTCTCTCCTGATCTCTCCAATTTCGTAGCTCGTTAGAAACTTCACCTTTAGATAATAAGTTGATACTACAGCTCGAAGTGCATTCAAACTAAGTCAAACGAGAATAGCATTATAAGCAGATGGAGTTTTTACGACTAAAAAATCGATCTGTCCTTTAGCCAGCTTCAAACGTTGTCCTGCAGCTACAATCAAAGTTTTATGCCCACAATTGGTACGGCATCACCAGTGAAGCCTACCAATGGGGAGTTCACAGATCCCAAATGGTTATTAGATAAAGACATTCTTGAGAAAGCATCGTAAAATAAAACATCAGCAGAGCTTCCATTATCTACTAAAATGCGGTACACATCATAGTCAGTAATGTTTAAAGAGATTACAACCGCGTTATTGTGCAGAAACTAAACTTCTTGGGCATCCTCGTCGGTGAAAGCAATGGGCTCTTCAGTTCTCCACCTCTTTTCGGGCTCTGCTGATCCATTGGCCTCTCCTTATCGAAGTCCCCCAGAGATAGTGTTGATGATGCTGAGGGGTGGCCGATCTGGCTCCTACTCCTTCCTTCTTGGCAGTTCTGGTTGTGATAGTGCTCTTGATCGATCTTTTCATTTCTCAGACCGACATCTTTGGAATCGGCCTGGCCTACCTCACCTGATGAGCTCCTCAATTTCATCTTAGAGCTGGATACATTCTTCATTATCATGACCGTGGTCATGATGATAGAGGTAGAATTTGTTTGGGTTGCGTCTGCCAGGATGGGAGTGCATCCTTTCGGACCTCGGAAGCTACTCCTTAATCTCCATCAGTACTTAAATTTTGGAGTGTTGAGAGGGGCATAGTTGTAGAACCTTTGGAGGGGAAAGCCCCGTCGAGCCCTTCTATCAAAGTTTTTTTGCTTCCAAGCCCAAAAAGAAGTTCGGACTCGCTTGCGCTCAGAAAGAGTTCAGAAGCACGGTCGAGCTTCACTCAACTTTCTTTCCTTAACAGGCCTGCCTGGCTTGTCAATTCGTCGCTCTCTAGCGGCTTCATTATCCTTGGCCTTAAAGGCCTCTTTTACTCGAGCGTACCCTTCAGCTCGAGCAAGCACATCAGTAAAATCCCTTGAGTACTTCTTCTCCAGGGAGAACAGCAGATTGTTCTTCTGAAGGCCGCCCTTCAGCACGGCCATCGTAATAGACTGATCCAGCTTTCAGACCTTCAGTGCAGCAACATTGAAATAATTGACATAGGCTCGGATGGATTCTCCCTCTTGCTGCTTGATGTTAACGAGGAATTCTGAACCTCGCCTAGGACGTCGGCTGTTGACAAAATGGGCTGCAAACTGATGGCTCATCTAATCAAAAGAGAATATGATATTCAGTTTGAGGGTCGAGTACAAGTTCCTAGCCGCTCCCTTTAGGGTTAATGAAAAGGCTCGGTAGAGAATGACGTTTGGCATACTATGAAACAGCATCATCATCTAAAAAGCCTCCAGATGGTCGATCGGATCAGTTGTCCCATCGTAGTTCTCGAATTGAGGGAGCTTGAAGTTTGGCGGGATCGGTTCTTGCATGATGCGGTGAGAGAAAGGCAGGTCGGTACAGATGTCATTACTGTGGAAGGGGGAGCACGGCGGAGGTCCTCGATCCGTCGGTTCATCTCTTGTAGCTTCTAGTTCAAATCCTTTCGATCGCGGATCTCCATAGTCTTTTGACTGAATGGGAACAAAGTCCCCCCAAGAGTGGAGTCATGATCAGAACAGAGGCTCTTCGCCCTCTGCTTCCCCTTTTCGGAGGTCACTGTCCTCCGCATTCACCGTTGTTGCAGGTGGAG
This sequence comes from Cocos nucifera, assembly GCA_006176705.1. Lineage (NCBI taxonomy): Eukaryota > Viridiplantae > Streptophyta > Magnoliopsida > Arecales > Arecaceae > Cocos > Cocos nucifera. Next base: position 198,764 of record QRFJ01005262.1, on the reverse strand, counting down.
CTTAAGTTGCCGAGAATGAGATAGGAGTGGATAGATCTGGATGGGATCTAACTACGGAGGCCATCAATCGTTGGGTAGAAACTTTCCTAGGAGGCATCTTTTTCGGAAAGAACGACTTTGGAGAAGCAGAGATCTCTGTTGTGCACTCCTTTAAGAACATGAAAACTTCAAGAACAAAGTGCCCTCCTTCTAGCACCAATCATATTGGTGCGAAATATGGTCATCGCTGGAGGAGCACTGGAGTCGAAGAAGACGAGGTCACCGTCGGTGATCTACAAGATAAGTCTCGTCCAGAGCCTAGGGGGATGGCTCCGGTAAGATCCTCCGACGATCAAGTCAGCTCTTTCAGCCAACAGAGATGGAGTACTCAGTAGAGAAAGCTGCAGAGTATTGAGAAGAAGAAAAGAGCCTGGAGAAAACATATCTAGAGGATCCTTTTTATAGATGGAGCCTATAATAAACTGATAGTGATAGCCATAATCGTTCAGTAGTAGGCCACTTGGGGCCACATGGAGTTTGTTATGGAGGATAGTGTTTATTGTCGTGATGTGCCAATCCGTTGAAATTTAATAGTCGAAGTTTGGACCTCTTAAATGATTTGTGGGTGAGTTGATTCATGCCATGTGGGGTCGGATTCGTGCGGAGACCTTCCTGGATGACTGTGGGAAGTTTGATTGTTGGAGGAGTCTGAAAGGGGTTCGATTGCTGAAGAAGTTTGGCCGCTGAAGGAGTCCGAAAGAAGTTCGACCGCTGGAGGAGTTCGGAAGAAGTTTGGCTGTGATCATGAGTTATACCTGACCGAGTACCAAATCGAACTTCGACGGGAGCGAGGTTCACCCCCAACACCATGTTTGGTATATATTTTAATTTGATAATCCAGATTACCAAAATAATCTAGATTATCTTATGAGAGATAATCTGAATTACCAAGTGGAGAAATGACTATCCAGATTATCAAATATTTGATAATATGATAATGACATATTTAGACGAAAATATTCTCATAAAAAAATATATAATATAGTATTATATTATATTATAATAATATAATATTATGTAATATAATATAATATTATATTATATTATATATTATAAATATAAATATATATTAGAATATAATATATATATATATTTATATTATAAATATAATATATATATTTATATTATAAATATATATATATATTTATATATAAATATATATATACTATATTAATAATTTTATTATTATAATATTATAATATTATATCATATAATATTATGTATATTATAATACTATTATAACATAATATTATATTATGTAATTTATTATAATATTATTATTTAATAATAATATGTTATAATAATACTTTAATATTATAGTATAGTGCTATATGATAATATAATAATAATATATTATAATATATATATAATATTATAATAATATAAAATTATATAACATAATATTATATTATATTATATATATCATATAATATATATTATAAATATACATATATATTAGAATATAATATATTATATAATATTTATATTGATATTATAAAATATAATACTATGTTATATTTTAATAATATTATAACATAATATTACATTAATACAGTATTAAAATAATAATAAAATAATATATGATCATATATTAAGAATATGTTATAATAATGATATAATAATATAATATAATATAATATAATATTATAATAACATATTATCATATATATTATAAATATAAATATATAATATAATATAATATATTATATATAATATATTATAATATATAATATATAATATATATATTGATATTATGAATATAATATTATATATTATAGTATATTATTATATAAATAATATTATATTTTATTATATTATATAATAATATATTATAATATATATTAAAAATATAAATATATATTATAATATAATATATTATATATAATATATATTTATAATATATATTTATATTTTATGCATGGGATATAGTTTTTAATAAATTTGATTTGAGAATATTTTAAAAATTTGATGTTATATTACCAGTAATCTGATTGTCATACCAAATATATCAATCAAGATTTTCAATAATTTTATTGCAACATTATCTGTATGTACTAAATATAATAATCAATATTACTGGCAATCTATCCAGATTATAAGTAATTTAGATTATCAAGTAATCTAAATTGCTACTACCTGGTAATGTACTAAATATAATCTAGAACTTTTTTTGACCAAGAAATGGATAGACTATTATACATAGAAATAATACTTTATTTGTTGCAAGAATACTTTAGTATCCATCGACTACTAAAACTAAAGCTAGATTGATAGAGTTGTTTGATGCATTTCTATGAGAGAACCTTCTTGTTTTCTTTGCACATAAGTGGCTACGAGTATCAATTTTCCAACAACATGGTACAAATAGTATGCTTTCAAAAGAGATAGACATTTATAATCATCAATTCCTAATGTTAGATCAAGAGTTGATAGTTGATGAGCATAACATCCATCAAATGGCATTATCCCTTACATGGTGCAAAATTAGTATCATGATTTTCTATTTGGTGCAAACATGTAACATGACGACATTAATCTATATCATGTAGAAGATATTAAAGTACTTTGTTCCTACAAATTTGATAATATTAAAACTAGATGACAAAAATAGCAAACAAAAGCATTCATTGGCTTATGCTAAAATGTTAAGAAAATGTAAATTTGTTTTTTTATTCTTTTTAATGCACATTGATATCAAGCAAGGCATCAAATACTTGTGTACTTAAAGCCAAACCAGATTTTCAATATCGATCTTTTTCTTGTGCATAAGAATCTATTTCATAACCTTATCTTACTTTTTGACACACCCAAATGCCAAATGAAATCTGAGTCTCCATCTTTTTGATTCATACTAAATCATTTTTTTTGTTTGTACTTCAAATATAATTAGGGGTTGTAAAATGACATGCCTGATAATTATGACCAATGATCAAGGATCTCCACATGGACAACAACGTGACAAGAACAAATTAATTCTTTATTTTTTTAAAAAAAAGGTCTTTCATTAGCTAATGGAAAATGGTGGTGAACATTGATTGCAGGCTATACATCCTCATATAGATCAAAAGCAAGCCAATTCTAAGTATTCGACATCAATCTATTTATTGGAATAATGGTACTACACCCTTATCAAATTTTACTTTGGAAACGTCCGACCACCCAAGCGGATTAACCTCTATGCTCTTCTTATCCATAGTCAAATCTAAAATATAATTATGACTTATGAAATTGTTCATTTAATAATCCCTGCTATCAATCAGAGATGTCCATATTCTTTCAAAACTATACGATAAATTGAAGAAAACAAAAGTGTCATTATTTTCTATTAAAAAATGGTGAATGAAAGATCTGATTCATCATTAATAAAATACACCAAATGCTGATCTCAAGTTTTCTTGATCGATTTATCTTTCTTGTTGAATTATGATGACCATATCATGATCAAAATCAAACATTTTCCGATATGTCCAAATTCTAATCTAAAAATTGAACTTTTTATTCTTTTCATCTATATTCAAAGTTAGATTATATAGCAACTATATATTAAGAACTTTGCGAGAAGGGAGAGGGGGCTTTGCACATATCTCCATCTCGTAAGTTCCATTTCACTCTCAAATTCAAATACTTGTGCGCTCTCCTCACATGCTGACATAATGATCGTGGATTAGCAGCGGTTTTAAAATTTTAAAAAAATATCTTTAATTAAAATTTGAAAATAAATAAATAATTGAATATAATATTTACCTTTTATGTTTTTAATTTTATTTTTACTTTTAGGATATAAGAAAAACCTAAGGGTAAAAGAAGAGGCCCATGTTTTTTTTCATAATATGGTTCTAAGAGAAATACTTTCTACACCGCGTGCAGTATAATAAAATTGACGTGGAGTATACTGGATCATCCCATTGAAATACATAGCCCCTACTTTTCAATGTATATTTAATATCTCATAATGCTTAAAATTTTAAATAACAAAAATGCTCCTTCACAAAATTATAACACTCTTTAACAAAAATTATGATACCATGCAGAAAATATAATATTTTATTCAAGATATCATAATTTTTATAAATAAATATCATAATTTTTATGAAAAAATATCATAATATGGCATAGAGAAAAAAATAATGAATATATCCTTTACAAAAATTATGATACCCATTCACAAAATTTATGATACTCCTGCATAAAAATTATGACATCCATGGAGAAAATATAGCATTTTATTTAGGGTGTCATAATTTTTGTGAATGGGTGCCTTAATTTTTGTGAAGATGTATCATAATATGATAAAAAAATAATGAATATATATGGAAAGAACATTATGATATTATTTCATAAAAATTATGATATCCCTTCATAAAAATTATGACATTCCTGTAGAAAATATAGCATTTTATTCAGGATGTTATAATTTTTGTGAATGGATGCTGTTAGGGATAAACCCCGCTCCCACCGAAGTTCAGTCTGATGCTTAGCCTGATGCAACTGATAATCACGAAAGAGCTTCAATCAAAAATTCTTCCTCCAGCGATCAAACCTCAGTCGAACTCCTTCCGGGCCTCTCATTTAGTCGGATTCCTACAGGAGTCGAACTCCTTCCGGACCTCTTCTTCAGCCAGATTTCTACAGGAGCCAAATTCCTTCTGAACTTCTCCTTCAGTCGAATTCCTCTAGGAGCCAAACTCCTTTCAGATTCCTCCATGAGCCAAACTCCTTCCGGACTTCTTCTTCAATCGGATTCTTTCAGAAGCCGAACTTCTTTCGAACCTCTTCTTCAGTCAAATTTCTACAAGAGCCGAACTCCTTCCGAACTTCTCTTTCAGTCGGATTCCTCTAAGAGCCGAACTCCTTTCGAATTTCTATAGGAGCTGAACCCTTTCTGGACTTCTCCTTCAATCGGATTCTTCCAGGAGTCGAATTTCTTCCAGATTCCTTCAGGAGTCGAACTCCTTCCAGACTTCTTCTTCAATCGAATTTCTCCAGGAGCCAAACTCCTTCCGAACTTCTCTTTAGGTTGAACTTCTCCACCAGTCGAACTCTTCTTGGACTTCTTCATCAGTCGAACTCCATCCAGATTTCTCCAGTGGATTACTTTCAAATTTCAACTAGCATTCCTCGTCAATGATCCTCTCTAGCCGTATTTTCTTTAGAAATCTGAACTCCTTTAGAATTGATGTATGTCAAAGCACTTCACCAACCAACGTCTGCTTCTTCTGAATTTCGATTATTAAATCTCTACGAACGGCCACATCATGGCAACGGATATCTCTCTCCATAACAAACTCCACGTGGCCCCAAGCGGTTTGCTATCGGACGGCTATGGCTGTCACTATCAGTCTATTACAGGCAGTGCCTCCCTCCATGATAGACTCCAGACGGCTGCAGCTGTCACTATCAATCTGCTATAGGCAATGCTACAGACGGTGCTTTCCTCCATGACAAACTCCACGCGGCTCCAAGCGACCCGTTACCAGACAATTACAGCTGTCACTATCAATCTGCTACAGGCTCCGTCTATAAAAAGGAACCCTTTAGATACATTTTTTCTAAGCTCTTTTCTTCTTCCCAAAATTCTACCGAATGCTTTCCTGAGCACTCTATTTTTGTTGGTCAGAAGAGCTGACTTGATCGTCGGAGGATCCTATCGGAGCTACCACCATCGACTCCGGATGAAACTTAGTTTTGCAGGTCATCGATGACGACCTCTTCTTCCTCAGCTCCAGCTCGATCTGGCGTCAACCAGATTCTGCACCAACAGGATTGGCACTAGAGGAAGGGTCCTATGTTTTTGAGGTCTTCTTGTTCTTAAAGGAGTGCTCAGCAGCGATCTCTCTTCTTTCTCTCTAGAGTTCTTCCCCAAAAAAATGCCTTCCAGAAATGCTTGGACCCGATGATCAACGACCTCTGCAGTCAAGTCCCGTCCAGACCTATCCGCTCCCGCTTCAGCTCCGATAACTTAAGCTCCATCTACAATCATTGTGGATGCGGAGTAGTTCAACCTGCTGGTCCAGCAGGTTCATGGTCTCACAGAGGCGGTGCAGGTCATACATCGGTAAGTTCCAACGCCGATTCGGTTGGAGCAGGCTTCTTCGGAGCCCCATGATTCAATCGGAGGATGGTCGACTTAGGCTAGCCAACTGATGACCCCTGAGAAGAAAAAATAAAAAGCAGAGGATCCTTATTCAGATCATGATTCTCCTCCAGAAGAAATCTTTCCCATCTATAGTCAGAAGCCTTCCAGGATCTGCGATCGAGATAACGTTCTCGATCAGAAACTGTGAGAGATGGGCCGACGGATTGAAGAACTCTACCACATCGCCCCAGCTCTCCATGACGATGTCTGCATCGAATCTTCCTTTTCTCTCCCCTGAATTATGCAAGAACCTTATTCCACCGACCTTCGAGCTTTCCCTCAACTTGAAAGCTACGATGGAACTTCTGATCCGGTTCGATCACCTGGAAGGACCTTCCGCGATCATGATGCTGTTTCCACGGCGCTTCAGATGCCTATGCTGTGCCGAGCCTTTCCCATCTACCTTAAAGGGAGCAGCGAGGAAACTGGTACTCGGCGTTGAAGCCAAACACGATCTTCTTATTTCGATCAGATGAGCCAGTCGGTTCGCTGGCCTCACTTCATCAGCAGCCGACGTCCCTAGCCGAGGTTCAGATTCCCTGATGAGCGTCAAGCAGAAGCAAGGGAGAATCCTATCCAAACTTACGTCACTCGGATTTAACGCCGCGGCATTGGAAGTCCAAAACTTGGACCAGTCTGCTGCGATGGCCGCACTCAAGGGTGGCCTTCAGAAAGAATAACTTGCTGTTCTCTCTAGAAAAAGAAGTATCCTAGGGACTTTATCAATCTGCTAACTCAGGCTGAGGGATATGCCTGTACAGAAGAAGCCTTCAAGGTGAAAGATGAAGAAGCAGTAGGAGAGCGATGGATGGACAAGTCTAATAGACCCATCACTGATGAAGGACCGAATGAAGTTCGACCGCGCTCACGAACTCCCTTCGAGCGCAAGTGAGCTCGAACTCCTCTTCGAGCTTGTCATCAAAGGAGCCCTGATAGAAGGGTGCGAAAAAGTTCTCCCCCTAGAAGGTTTCACAACTACGGCCCCCTTAATGCTCCTAAAACTTAAGTTCTGATGAAAATCAAGAATCAGCTACCAAGATCAGAAGAATTACGATCTTCACTAAACAAGTGCAATCGAAGCAAGTATTGCTTCTACCATCGTGATCACAGCCACGATACTGAAAATGCATTCAACTCCAAGATGAAATTGAGGAGCTCATCAGGAGAGGCCGGTTAAGTTGATTCCTCAGACGCCGGTTTGAAGCAAGAGTAGATCGGCCAAGGGTGCTGCCGCAGCTAGAACCACCAATGAGGAAGGAACAATAAGAAGATCGGTTGCCTCCCGGCATCATCAACACTATCTCTGAGGGACTTAGTGCTTCGGCGAGCCACCATCTCTTAGCCTCAAAGCTAGAAGAAGCTTTTCTCAAATTGGGAAGGTCAGTATAAAATAAAAGAAATCATCCGATCCGAAACTTATTGCCTGAAGGAGCTTGGAGGAAAATGCTCCCACGATCTTGAAATTCAGAAAATCTGAGGATGTATTATCAGTAATTTTTCTTCGATAAAACTCCTCCATTTCAATATTTTTGTTGTGCAAAAACTATGTGATAATAAAAAAGAAATAATCAATAGTGGTCATATTAGAAATAGAAAGAGAATCTCATCCTAACATGAGCAAGTCAAAGGCCTTCAACCTTGGCTGGAGATAAGATCTCCTCCCAGCTTCAACGTCAACGTTAATAGGAGATAAGATCTCCTCCAACCTCGACTGAAGATAAGATCTCTCCCAAGCTTCAACATCAACGTCGACAGGAGATAAGATCTCCTTCAACTTCGGCTAAGATAAGATCTCCCTCGAGCTTCAACGTCAACGTCAATAGGAGATAAGATCTCCTTCAACCTTGGCTGGAGATATGATCTGCCCCGAGCTTCAACGTTAATAGAAAATAAGATCTCTTTTAACCTCGACTGGAGATAAGATCTCCTCCGAGCTTCAACGTTAACGTCAATAGAAGATAGAATCTTCTTCAACCTCAGTTGGAGATAAGATATCCCCCGAGCTTCAACGTCAATAGGAGATAGGATCTCCTTCAACCTCAGCTGAAAATAAGATCTTCCCCGAGCTTTAACGTCAATGTCAATAGGAGATAAGATCTCCTTCAACCTCGGTTGGACTGAGCTTCAACGTCAACAGGAGATAAGATCTCCTTCATCCTCAGTTGGAAATAAGATCTTCCTCGAGCTTCAACGTCAACAGAAGATAAGATCTCCTTCAACCTCGGCTGGAGATAAGATCTCTCCCAGAGCCTCAACATCAATAGGAGATAAGATCTCCTTTCAATCTCGCTGAAGATAAGATCTTCCCCAAGCTTTAATGTCAATGTTAACAGGAGATTAAGATCGCCTTCAACCTCGGCTGGAGATAAAGATCTCCCCTGAACTTCAACATCAACAGGAGATAAGATCTCCTTCAACCTCGACTGGAGATAAGATCTTCCCCGAGCTTCAACGTCAACATCAATATGAGATAAAATCTTCTTCAACCTTGGCTAGAGATAAGATCTCCCCGAAATTTCAACGTCAACGTTAATAGGAGATAAGATCTCCTTTAACCTCGGTTGGAGATAAGATCTCCCCCAAGCTTCAACATCAACGTCAATAGGAGATAAGATCTCCTCCATCCTTGGCTGGAAATAAGATCTCCTCCGAGCTTTAACATCAACGTCAATAGAAGATGAGATCTTCTTCAACCTCGGCTGGAGATAAGATTTCCCCCGAGCTTCAATGTCAACAGAAAATAAGATCTCCTTCAACCCTGAGCTTCAACGTCAACGTCAATAAGAGATAAGATCTTTTTTCAACCTAGGTTAGAGATAAGATCTCCCCCGAGCTTCAACATCAACGTCAACAGGAGATAAGATCTCCTTCAACCTCGGCTGAAGATAAGATCTCTCCCGAGCTTTAATGTCAATAGGAGATAAGATCTCCTTCAACCTCGGCTGGAGATAAGATCTCCCCCGAGCTTCAACATCAACACCAACATGAGATAAGATTCTCCTTCAATCTCGGTTGGAAGATAAGATCTCCTCCGAGCTTCAACATCAACAGAAGATAAGATCTCCTTCAACCTCGACTGAAGATAAGATCTCCTCCGAGCTTCAACATCAACAGAAGATAAGATCTCCTTCAACCTCGACTGGAGATAAGATCTCTTCCGAGCTTCAATGTCAACGTCAATAGAAGATAAGATCTCCTTCAACCTCGGTTGGAGATAAGATCTCCCTCGAGCTTCAACGTCAACAGAGGTAAGATCTCCTTCAACCTCGGCTGGAGATAAGATCTCCTCCGAGCTTCAACTTCAATGTCAACAAAAGATAAGATCTCCTTCAACCTCGGCTGGAGATAAGATCTTTCTCGAGCTTCAACGTCAACTTCAATAGGAGATAAGATCTCCTTCAACCTCGGTAGGAGATAAGATCTCCCTCCGAGCTTCAATCTCAATGGGTGCAGAGCCCGGAAAAGAACTTCGACAGTCATTTTTTTTGTACTCCCTTTTTTCGAATTTCGAACTTGAAAGTGGGGGGATTATTGCTGGGGATAAATCCCGCTTCCGTCGAAGTCCAGTCTGATGCTTAGCCTGATGTAACTGGTAATCATGAAAGAGCTTCGATAAAAAATTCTTCCTCCAGCGGTCGAACCTCAGTTGAACTCCTCCAACGGCCGAACCCCAGCCGATCTCCTCCAGCGGCCGAACCCCAATCGAATTTCTTTAGGAGTCGAACTCCTTCCGGGCCTCTCCTTCAGTCGAATTTCTACAGGAGCCGAACTCCTTCCGGAACTCTCCTTCAATCGGATTTCTATAGGAGCCGAACTCCTTCTCGACTTCTCCTTCAGTCGGATTCTTCTTGGAGCCGAACTCTTTCGGGATTCCTCTAGGAGCTGAACTCCTTTTGGACGTCTCCTTCAGTCGAATTTCTACAGGAGTCGAACTCCTTCCGAACTTCTCCTTTAGTCGGATTTCTTCAAGAGCTAAACTCCTTCTGGATTTCTACATGAGCCGAACTCCTTCCGAACTTCTCCTTCAGCCGGATTCCTTCAGGAACTGAACTTCTTTCGAATTTTCCTAGGAGCCGAACTCCTTCTGGACTTCTCCTTCGATCGGATTCCTTCAGGAGTCGAACTCCTTCAGCCGGATTCCTCTAGGAACCGAATTCCTTCCGAATTCCTCTAGAAGCCAAACTTCTTCCGGACTTCTCCTTCAGTCGGATTTCTCCAGGAGCCGAACTCCTTCCGGACTTCTCCTTCTGCCGAACTTCTCCACCAGTCAGACTCCTCCTGGAATTCTTCATCAATCAAACTCCATCCAGATTTCTTCAGTGGATTACTTTCAGATTTCAGCTAACATTCCTTCCGGATGATTCACTATAGCCGTATTCCCTTTAGGAGTCTGAACTCCTCTAGAATTGATGTATGTCAAAACTCTTCACCAACCAACGCCTGCTTCCTCCGAATTTCGACTATTAAATCTCTACGAACGGCCATATCACGGCAATGGATACCTCTCTCCATAACAAACTCTATATGGCCCCGAGAGATCTGCTACCGGATGGCTACGGCTGTCACTATCAGTCTGCTACAGGCGGCGCCTCCCTCCGTGATAAACTTCAGGCGGCCCGTTACCAGACGGCTGCAGCTGTCACTATCAGTCTGCTACAGGCAGCACTATAGGCGGCGCTTTCCTTCGTGACAGACTCCATGCGGCTTCGAGCAGCCCGCTACCAGACGGCTACGGCTGTCACTATCAATCTGCTACAGGCTCCGTCTATAAAAAGGGACCCTCAAGATACATTTTCTCTAAGCTCTCTTCTTCTTTCCAAAACTCCGTCGAACTCTTTTCTGAGCACTCTATTTTTGTTGATCAGAAGAGCTGACTTGATCGTTGGAGGATCCTGCAGGAGCCACTACCATCGACTCCGGATGAGATTTTATTTTGTAGATCATTGACGGCGACCTCTTCTTCCTCAGCTCCAATTCGATTCGACGTAAACCAGATTCTGCACCAACAGATGTCATAATTTTTATAAAAAAGTATGATAATAATATGATAGAAAAAAATAATAAATATATATGAAAAACATATTATGACATTCTTCTATAAAAATTATAATATTCATTCATAAAAATTATGATATTTTTAATAAAATACTATATTTTTTATAAAAATAACATAATTTTTATGAAAAATATCATAATTTTTTTGAATGAATATTATAATTTTTTTAAAAATATTTATATTATTTAAAATTTTAAATATTATAAAATATTAAATATATATCAAAAAATAGAAGCCACGTATATTCTAATGAAATGATCCGGTATATTTCATATCAGTTTTATTATATGGTGGTGGACGTGTCAACCGTTGAGGCAGGTCTCCACCCTTATACATTTGCAAGTTTTTTTTTTTTTTTTTTTTATAATTCGTAGTCTGTACTTTCTTTTTAAAATTACTATAAATAGAGCACTGAATTACACGTATTCCATTCTTCCCGCGAGAAAATTAACACTAAAATAAAATAAAATAAACCGCCCTCCCCACCTATTCCTCCTTCCAGACCGAGCCGGATTCCAACTCCTCTTCTGAAACCGTCAACAAACTCTCTCTCTCTTTCCCATCCTGGAGAGGTGTTATGAACGGCGACGCCAAGAGCTTATCCGCTTCGAACCCAGCGAGCGGCGTTGGTGGTGGAGAAGAAGAAGCCGAAGCGGCGGCCGATTCGAGCCCTCCCTGGGTCCTTCTCTTTGTCCCTCTTTTTCTTCCCCTTTTCTCATCTATTTTTCTTGAGTTTGATCGATTTTTTTCTCTCCAAAGTTCGTTTGGATCGTTTCCTTCTTTCGTCCGTGGGTGGATGTTAGGGCTTTCTTTTTCTTTTTTCTCGGGTTATCGGGGTTTGTTTTAGTTGAAGTTTTGTTGGGGGTGGACGATCGTTTGGTTTGATTGTTTTTTCTTCTCTTTCTTGGGTTATTGGGGTTGCTTGAGGAAAAAGGATTGGATTTTTTGTCGAGATGCATTGATTTCGTTTCCCTTTTTGGTTTTTTTGCTCCGGTTGGTGGGTTTGTTTTTTGGGTTAATTTGAGGATGGTTTAGGTTTTCTAGAAATGGGGGAGGCGGAAAGGAATCGTTGTGGAGATCGGGAGTCTGGAGGGGAGTCCATGTGCGGATTGCCACCGGCTGTTGGAGGAGTTGGTGGGAGCCCTCAGGACGATTGTGGTTGCTTGTTGTTGGATAGGAGTGAAGGAGACGAATGTGAGCCCCGGCCAGCCCCGGGGAAGGTTGGTGAGCCGTTGGATGGCAATGGTGGTACTGGTGATCAGGCATTGGATGGGTTTCATGATGCTGGTCATGTGGGTCTGGAGAATGGTCATCTGGCGGCTAGTCCGACAGATGTCTGGGATGTAAAAGAGGGAGCTTGCTCTCCTACTTCCCATGGTAATGTGGCTTCTGTGGATATTGAGAATGGCTCAAGGGTGTCGATTGAGGAGGAGGTGGAAGATGGTTGTGGGCATTTCATGGGGGTTGAGGAAGAAAGTGGGTTTGTCGTTTTAAAAGAAGAACCTCTGGTGGGGACTCCAAAGATGGTTAATAAGGAAGATTGCAATGCTGGTCATGCGGGTCTTGAGAATGATCTCCAAATGAGCAATGATTTGGAAGTTAGGGAACTGGAGGGGAGAGCTTCCTCTCCTCCTTGTGATAGCTGTGTTGTTATGATGGATAGCAACAATAGCTTGGGAATATCAGCTAAGGAGGTAAATGAGGTGAGAGAAGGTTGTGGGGGTTTTGTGGAGACTAAGGAAGAGAGCGGTCACCTTGTCTTAGAAGAGGGGCCATCCCAGGGGACTTCCAAGATAGTTAATAGAGAAAAGTTCAGCACTCATCATACATTTGTTGAAATTGGTAACCTTGTGCAAAGTGATGCAAATTTTATGGAACAGGTGGAGCAAGTCTGCTCTCCTACTTGTGATGGCCATGATGCTTCTGTTAATATTGGGGATTGCTCTGAGGTGTTAGTTAAAGAGAGCAAGGAGGTGAATGAAGATTGTGGGAGGTTGGGAACTGAAGAAGAGAGGAGCCATATTTCTGCAGAACATGGACAGTCAGTTCAGACTCCGAAGATGGTTAATGGAGAGGAGAATGATGACTTCCCAGGTCTGTCACCACTAAGAACATTGGAAGGAGATGGCTCTCGGAATTCTCCTGGACTTGCAATTGGATTAGAAGGTAGATACATTGCTGGATTATTTGATGACATTAAAGACTGCAGCAGATGTGATGATGCCCTTTTTGTTTCTTCAGAACTGACAGCAGATTTCTCCTTAATAAAAACAAGGGAGGACACCACTAAACATGTAGGTAGGTTTTGCCGTTCTCCTCTTTCTAGGGATTGCTTGGATACTTCAACAAACTGCAATTTCATGCTTTGCTCAAATGATGGAAGTGGAGAGAAGAATCACTTGTTAGGCACACAATCTGGTTATTGTCTGAGCATGGAGTTTAAAGGAGCACAGAAGGAGCAGCGTGAATCTGAATCTGAATCTTGCAGTCCTTCAGATGGAATTGGTATCCCCCAGAGAGGCATTTGCCTGAACTTAATACAGGGTTCACCTGATGAAGTGGGATCTTGCTCTGTTGTGGAAGGATCATCCTCTCAGCAATCATATCATCCATTTAGTGCTCCGGAAAATCGCCCTTCTGATTACTCGTTGGGGCCAGAATTTGTAGGGAATGATTCTGATGCCTGCAACATAACATCAACTTGCTGTAATAATGGAAAAGATCCTCGTGGACAGTTGAGTGATGGAGGAATGGTCAATCCAAAACCTGTTCCATTAATTGTCTTCAGGCGTACAAACCCTAAACGTGCTGCTTCCTTGAGGAATAACCTCAGTGAAGAGAGGTTGGATCCATTAAGTAAAAGTAGAAAGAATGCAAGGAAATTCAGGAAGGCAATTGATGGTAGCACATCAATTTCAAGCAGCAGTTTTAAGATCTTAAACAAAGTAACGAGGAAACGAAGCTGCTTCGACAGACCGGTGCGAAATTCTGGCTGGGGGAAGGCTGAAAACATTTTAATGATATTCAAGCAAAATGGCAAGCTTGAAAGATCTGATTCTGATCAAACTCAGATTCAGAACAAAAGGTCAAAGAAAGGGAGGCATGGTGCATGTAGAAAGCGACAAAATACAACTCAGAAAGATGGGACTTTTAGATTGTCAAAAACTAAATGTGCTGTTTCAACTAGTTTTATGCATATAGAGGATCATATGTATGCGCAGCCTATGTTTCCTGCTCTGGTTGATTCACAAGCTTCAATAGAAACCAATAACAATGTTTGCCTGCCATTAAATTGCGGTACCAATCCTGGCGTTTCCAGTAAAGTTGATGTTGAAGACAAATTGGCAGAAGATAGGCATGTCATGGGAGTCAAGTCACTGCAACGAGATGGACGGCATGGAGACAAGGATGTAGAAAGTACTTTGACTCATGAAACATCTGTTGATAACATGTTGGGTGAGTGCCCTGGGGTTTCATCTCAAGTAGGGTCTGAAACCGTGGTGGAAGCCATAAACAAGAGACACTCGTTAGATCCAGGATCATCACCAGACTCTGATGTTTATAACCCTGTTATGAAGATTGGTGTTGTTGGTAGTGAGGCTGCCACGTCAACAAGCCTAGATGGTGGAGTTTTTCCGAGCATACTTGTTCCTGTACCTGTGGTTCAAGATGACCTGCAAGCTGCTGCTTTGACCAACTTCAAAACTATTCTGGGTCCTGTATCTTCTCCATCTTTGGATATGCAGCCAAAGACCAACACTGAGAAAGGAAAGAAAGGGAAGAAAGGTCTTGAAGCCGATGTTACAACATGCACCATATCAGAACATCCGTTTATTGAAGAAAAGTTGCTTGGTCTAGAAAACCTGAACAATGCTAGTATGCCTTTAAAGTTCAGTAGGCTTAAATGTAAAAAGCAAGGTGACCCTGATGAAGGAACGCCTGTCTGTGCTAAGTCCATCGAGAAACCTGCTAAAAATGCTTCAAAAGATAAGACCTTTCCTGTGGATTCTGTGGTGCTTGGAATGGTTGAACTTGAGAGCTGTGAAGAACCTAAGAAAAAGGAAGTGAGTTGCGAGATGTGGCCATTGCGTGGGTCTGATGTTGGAGATAGACAGTCAGAAGGTGGAACTCTAGGGGCCTCACTGCTGACTGATAAAATTAAAGGGCATAAACTCCCTAGGAGTACCAATTCCAGGGTGAGTAAGGGCAGTTCAGGTAAACCTGTTTCAGTGAGGCGCAAGAGGAAGGATGCTCATGGGAAGAAGAAGAATAGTGCAGGGAAGTCAACCAATAAGAGCAGAAGCAAGGAGAAAAGTCAAACACTTGATTCTTGCTTAGAAGAAAGTGGGAGCATGGGCTTGTCTTCAGGGGCAGCTAATAAGTTTGCACTGAGTATATCAACTGAACTAAGCTGTGAGTTCATCCTTGAGCAATGTTCTCTTTCCTTCTCTGAGTGAGATGATTATTGTTTCTAATATATGACTATTTGCATATTCTTTTTCCTTTTCTTCCTGAATATCATGGTAAATATGATTTAAATTCACTTATTCCATTGCATAGGTAAATATACTGCAGGAAGAGAAGTTGTTTCCAAAAATGTGTCAGACTGTGGTATGGTGCCTGCAGGTGATGAACGGGCATCAAATGAAGCTTGTGCATTAGAGGGCCAGGCTTTACCACGATGTGTTGCATGGGTGTGCTGTGATGATTGCCACAAGTGGCGCTGCATATCAGCTGCACTTGCAGATATCATAGATGAAACAAATTGCAGATGGTAAAAACTTTATTGTGACAGTAATTTCATATTTATATTCCTAAAAATCATGCTTTTTCGACATCTTATGTTACAGATCCTTGTTGATCAAAACTGTCATGCTAATGCATGTACATGCAAAAAATGACAAAGTTTCTAGGCATGTTTAATATCTATGGGATGAACCAACAACTCGAACATTTGCTTTATTTCTTTCCTTTTTCCTTTTTTTATTATCTGTGCATTATGACCCTTTTAATCCATTGTTTGTTTGCCTAGTGGCATTTGGTGTATATACATACAAACTTATGTGCATAAAGTATCAAAGTAATATTTTGTATCAATGCATGGAAGCTCGACTTTGTTTTGATTTCATGTTTCTGTATGGTGTGTTTGGTTATAATTGTTTGTTCTACCACATCTTTTGAGATTGAAAATTTTTAGCTTAGATTCCTTTGAGTTTGAGCCTTAGCTTTTCATTTGTTCACTTACTTCTATGACTCTTATTCTGAAGGACTTGTAAGGACAATGCAGACAAGGCATTTGCTGACTGCTCGATACTGCAAGAGAAGACAAATGCAGAAATTAATGCAGAGTTGGAGATTTCAGATGCTTCTTGTGATGAAGATTTTTCCAACATACAACCTTGTTCTAAGGGAACTGGAACTTCAAAATTAAAAGGTATAGGATTTCGTATCACACATCATAATGCTCATGTCACACAAGTCTAAACTCTTGTTGCAGTCAAAAAAATATGCATACTTTTTTGGGGTGTGCTTAGATGTTTATTCCTTTTCTTTTGTGCTTCTCTTTGCTGTTGTTGCAGCTCCACAACAAGCGTCTTGGATGCTTATCAAGTCTAACTTGTTTCTGCATCGTAAACGTAAAACTCAGACCATTGATGAGGTTTGGCTTGTCTCATTTTTTTGTTTGATGTAGAATTGTGATAGAACTATGGTATTCCTTACATGCCTATCTGTTTATTCACTGCTGGTGCTGCTTTTTTCTCTCTGTAGATCTATAAAGAAAGCACAATTCTGTCTCATGAATGCTTTGTGATAACAATGGTTTTCAGCATTTACATGATAGTCCTATGGGCAATCTGCCTTCATGGTAGGCTTTTGATTTGACCATCTAATACAAGCCTTGTGAGTTGTGACTAACACCCCAATTCTGCTATGATGCCAATCCCTTATATCAACTCAAAGCTTGTTTTCAACAGCAAGTCATGTAGATGCACTGCCAAAGTACCACCTTGGTACTCTCAAAGAAAGGATCAAGGTACCACATTCTGGGGCCAGTACATACTGCCTGCACCAGCCCATATTGACCTCATGTTGGTACAGGCTACTGGTAGTTCTGGATGATGGGTCAGTATGGGACCATGCAATGGTACATATCATACCAAACAGTCACCATTATGGGCCTCTACGGTACCATTATGGCCTTTGCAACTGTCTCTTCAAAGTTGGAAATATGAATAGGAGACAAAAATAGTGAGTTTGAACAATAATTTGGAGCTAATATTTAGATTTTCCTCTCTTTTTTTTTTTTTGTCGGGGTGGGGAGGGGGCGGTTGGGATGGGGGTGGTGGGGGTTCTCATTTTTTGGAGAAGCCATGCTTGAAGGTTATTGTATTTTCCATAATTACTTAAAGTGAATAATGCTCTTACATTTGAGATGGCTATGAAATACTTGTGGTATATACTTATTTGGAGTTAACTGCTTTTTCATAGAATTGTATGCTGGTTTCTGCAAGGAAACAAAGATAGAAAACTGTCAAATTAAGTCCCATATGTTTCCGTGATGCTTTGAGAAATAATCTAGAATTACTGATGGATTGGTGGCATATATGTGAGAATGGTTCTTGCATATGAATAATATGATTTTAAATATAAAAATTGAGTTGGGCATATAAGTGATGAGATATCATGCTGTTGAAGTTTCCCGCCTATATTAAAAATAAAGTCATGGGAGGGGACACAGAGAGAGAGAGAGAGAGAGAGAGAGAGAGAGAGAGAGAGAGAGAGAGAGAGAGCATGGAAATCAGGTTCACTTATAGATTTGACCTATGTTCTGATCTAGATACAGTGAATAATGAAGAAATAGGAAGAAGGTCGGGGAAAAGATGAAGAGAAAGTAAGAGGAGGACGACTAATCTCAGTGTTAGTAATCATGCATTGGAGGAAGGGGTTGGGGAAGATGTAAATAAAGATGACTGGTGGGGGGCAAAGTAGAGCCTAAGAAGTTCATTTAGACAATTTCAGCTATCATTCTTTCCAAATTCCTTGCAATTAAAATTATTTGAGGACCTTAAATTTGGTAGGTGCTACAAATTTGTTGATTTTTAAGGTAAAAAGCTAAGTTTGTTGTATTCCTTCTATTTTAAGATACATTGGTCTGAAATCAGCCTTGGTAAACTCATATAAGGACATGTTATGGTTGATGTATAGTTTATCTCCCCATTAGGTGTCACTATAAATGATGAATATTTGATATTGCACTTTTTTCTTAGGTTGCGTTTAGTGCATTACCAGGCAATGGTAATCTGGATTATCTGCAATCTGGATAGATATATTATAAATATAATTATTAATATATATATTATATTATATTATATTCTAATATATATTTATTATATTATATTATATTATTATATATTAATATAATATTATTATATAATATAATATTATGTTATACTATTATTATAATATATTTTATTATTATAATTATAATATAATAATATTATATAATATAAAATTATATTACAATATTATTATAAGATAACATAATATTATATTATATAATATTATTATATCATTTTATTATTATTATATTATATATATGATATTTATAATATAAATATATATTGTATATTATATATTATAATATATGACGTATAATATATTATATTCTAATATATATTTATATTTATAATATATTATTATAATATAATGTTATATTACATAATATTATATTATTATAATATTACTATAATATATTATTATTATATTATCATATATTATCATATTATAATATTATAATATAACATAATATTATATTATGCAATATTATTATTATAATATTATAATATTATAATATAATATATTATATATAATATATTATATATAATATATATTTATATTATATATATTTTTTTGATTAGGGCATTTCAATCCAAATATGTCATTGTTAGATTACCAAATATTTGGTAATTTGGATAGCCACCCCTCCTCTTGGTAATCTAAATTATTTCATGAGAGGTAATCTGGATTACCAACTTAAAAAGTATACCAAACGTGGTAATTTGGTGGGGCTCTTTTAAATTACTAGCAATTTGGATAGATTCCTGGCTACCAAATGCAATCTTAAGTGTTTTTTGGGTATTAACTATTGATATACATTTTGCACATGCAACTTGAATGAGAACTTGGTCATGAATGCTGGAATCATTTGTATGTGGTAACTGGCAAGGTTCTCATAAGAGACCATGGTATGAAAGCAACTAGGGAACTGCATTGTGCACATACGCAAGCTTATATGCAGTTGGATTGCCAAAAATAAAAGCACAACAAAACATTCATGAAAATAGTTAAAAAACAAGTTAAAACCTACAAATAGATAAGTAAAAAGAAAATTCAGATACGCTCTTTTACTTATATGAGAAACTACTTTAGTTTGGTTAAGAGTAACAATATCCCCTACTGAAGTATCCTCAAATTTCTAGTATGCTAATTCAACAGATACATTTACCAATTATCAGATGACGAATCATCAAAATATAAGCCAAAAAGATGCGTGGCCAAGCAAACTAGATAACCAATAAATGAAACTAGTAGTAATTAAGCTAATAGTCTTAAAAAAGTCACTAAAAGTCAATCTTCTTTAAGAAGTGACATATATAACTATAATCTGTCACTATTGCAGTCCATATGGAATCAGGCTGCAACACATGCTGCCTTGGCCTATGCAGACACCTGTAGCACATTATGCAGTCTGGATGCATATGATTCAGCATTGATTAAATGTGCCACATCCACTTTTGTTAATTGTTATACCAAATCTCATGTAAAAGCAAATTAGCTGGTCAAAATCCAAAATTTTCTCCTTCATCCAGTTACTTAAGCCTGCCATTTTGTTCACTGCCTCTCATTCTGTTTTTCACTTAATTATTCCTTTTCTATGTACCCAAAAAAAAAAAAACCCTTCAATGTTCTTCTGTTAACTATTCTCGATACATTTGGGTTCTTTGACATTTATTTTGTTGTTTTCCTGAAACAGATCATGGTTTGTCAGTGCAAACCTCCTTCAGATGGCAGTTTAGGTTGTGGAGGTGCATGTTTGAATCGGATGCTTAACATAGAGTGTGTCAAAGGAACCTGCCCATGTGGGGATCTTTGTTCAAATCAACAGGTTCTTAGTTCTTAGCTATTCTTTGATTCCCAACCATTTTGCTTTCTTATGCTCCTCTGCTTCTAACAAAAAGGATTTCGAGAACAGTACCAGCAACGCAAATATGCCAAATTCAAGTGGTTTCGTTGTGGAAAGAAAGGCTATGGGTTACAGCTGCTTGAAGATGTATCTCAAGGGAAATTTCTTATTGAATATGTTGGGGAGGTAATCTTGGAATTTTTGTCACCTTTTTCATTAAATTCATGCTTCCTAATTTTTCCATTGCGAGTGTAAGCTGGGAATTCAATATCTGCATCCCGTATGAGTTAAAGTTATGTGAAAGCATTTTAAATAATGTTTGGGTTATTTCTTCTATTTTCCATTAATGTCACAACTTACAGGCAAGTTTGTATGTTATTTAATGTTTTTTCACTTTTTTGATGGCAATTACATTATACTTTGTCATTTCAGGTGCTTGATTTAGCTTCATATGAAGCTCGACAAAGATACTATGCTTCCAGAGGCCAGAAGCATTTCTACTTCATGACATTGAATGGTGGTGAGGTTTGGCCTATTCAAGCCTACCTTTGCTTTTAATTACTCTATTTTTTGCTTATTATTCATTTCATTTTTCATGGAGTATTTGGTTTTGAGTTGTTCCTGCATAGAAGTAAATGTCATCCTCTTTAAAAGAAAATGAATTGAATATACTTTTTCAAAACTTGCATGTGACATGAAATTGGGATTTGTTTCTTAGTTTGAGCTGCTTCATTATTACTGGCTGTCAACCTGATGTCATTCACCACCTTTTTCTATACATTGTTGATCCATTTCATAACAGCTTGAGATTTTCGGATGAAGTTATCATCTAGCATTATTGGAGTCATATTTATAGTTAATCTTACTTTTATTAGAATTCTTGAAGTAGATGGCTTCAGGTGAAATTTGGGAGTTAAAATTTTGCTGCCTGCTTTAAGTACTTAAAGAAAAGGATATATACCATAGCTTGCTTGAGGAAAGTAAATTTGATGACCTCCATCAGAAGTCACAGTTCATGCAGCAAGTTTAGCTCTAATTAGATGGCTTTGCAAAACTTATAAATGGTTGATTTGTTTTAAAAATTGTAAGTGCATATAGAGGTGACAACAATGTTTTCAGGTCAAATAAGCAAGAACTATATAGGCTAATATTAGCTATTCTATAGCACAATGGTGGAGCCAGGAGGGTGCATAACTATTAGGAACTTAATAGCTGGTAATTGATTATTGAATCTAAATTGAAATATATTTACAATAATTTTAAAGTTCAATTAAAAAAGTATGCTGATCTTTTTTTTTTTTTACTACCATACAATTTTTAATTAGAAATTATATAGCTTTTTTGTTTTATAGTGGGCACTTCTATAATGCAATTTTAATCTACTAAGGTGTCCTAACAATGCAATGTTAGTAAATGTTGTTAAACTGTCAAAACTTGTTAGTTTATATATCTATTTGTTAATTTATTCACTTTCCTTGTAATTTACAAGCTTGCATTTTGAATGACAAGTGGATAAATCTACGCATGAACCTTCCTTAAATACTTAACCTTGTAAAAAGGAATTGGTATTACTATTCATGTATCTTCACAAATAAATAAGTTATGTTGGTGCAGAATTTGGTTGACGTCGGATTGAGCTGGAGTTGGGGAAGATGAGATCGCCGCCGGTGATCTGCAAAATAAAGTCCCATTCGGAGTCGGTGGTGGTGGCTCCGACAGGACCCTCCGACGATCAAGTCAGCTCTTCTGGCCAACAGAAATGGAGTGCTCGGATATGAATTCAGCAGAGTTTTGGGGAAGGAGTCAAGAGCTTAAAGAAAACGTATCTGGAGGGTCCCTTTTTATAGATAGAGCTTGTTGTAACCATCCGGTAGTGGGCCGCTTTGGGCCACGTGGAATTTATTACGGAGAGAAGTGCCGCTCGTAATAGACTGATAATAACAGTCGTAACCGTCCAGTAGTGGGGTTGCCTACAGCAGACTGATAAATGACAGTCGTAACCGTCCGGAGAAAATAGGCGTTCAGAATCCGATTGAAGGAGAAGTCCGTAAGAAGTTCGGCTCATGGAGGAATCCAACTGAAGGAGATGTTCGGAAGGAGTTCGGCTCCTGGAGAAATCCAATCGCTGAAGGGGTTCGGAAGGAGTTTGGCTCCTAGAGAAATCCAGTAGAAGGAGAAGTTCGGAAGGAGTTCGACTCTTGGAGGAATCCGACTGCTGAAAGAGTTCGGCTCCTGGAGGAATTCGACCGTTGGAGAAATTCGGAAGGAGTTCGACTTCTGGAGGAATCCGATTGCTGGAGGAGTCCGGATGGAGTTCGGCTGCTGGAGGGGCTCGACTAATGGAGAAGCCTGGGAGTACTTAGGCTGAAGTCTGAAAAAAGTTCGACCGCTGGAAAAGTTCGGCTACTGAAGGAGTTCGGCCGTTGGAGGGGTTCGATTAGGATTCAGTCGCTGGAGGGAGAATTCCTGATCGAAGCTCTTTCGTGATTATTAGTTGCATTAGGCTAAGCGTCAGACTGGACTTCGGTGGGAGCGGGGTTTATTCCCAACAATAGTCTCTCCACTCTCGAGTTCGAACTTCGAAGGAAGAGAGTACAAAAAAGGCGATTGCCGAATTCTTTTTTGGGCTCTGCATCCGTTGAGGTTGAAGCTCGGGGGAGATCTTATCTCCTATCGAGGTTAAAGGAGATCTTATCTTCTGTTGAGGTCGAAGCTCCTAGAAGCTCGGGGGAGATCTTATCTCCAGCCGAGGTTGAAGGAGATCTTATCTCCTGTTGATATTGACGTTGAAGTTCGAGGGAGATCTTATCTCCAGCCGAGGTTAAAGTTGGAGCTTGGGAGAGATCTTATCTCCAGCCGAGGTTAAAGGAGATTGAAGGAGATCTTATCTCCTATTGATGTTGAAGCTCAGAGATCTTATCTCCAGTCGAGGTTGAAGTTGGAGCTCGGGGGAGATCTTATCTCCAGTTGAGGTTGAAGGAGATCTTATCTCTTGTACCAGAAGCCTTTTATCTGGCCTAAAAAAGAAGTTCAGCTTAATCTTTTCCTGTTATAATTCACAAAAGATAGGAATGTTGAAATAAGAATTCTCTATTGAGAACTGGTTAACGATATTGCAAGTTTTCAAAATTTTAATATTGACACTATGTAGCTCCTTAATATCTTTTCTTGCCGATGTCCTCTGACCATGGTATTGATACTTCCATGTTGGGATTGGCTTCTTTAAGGCCCCTCTCCCTGGGTCTCCTCCGATTGCAAAAGAGCCCTTGGTTGCTCTTCTCTTACTTCAGACCGGCGTCTGAGTAATCAATCCAGTCGGCCTCTTATGATGAGCTCCTCGATTTCGTCTTGGAGCTGAATGCATTCTTCAGTATCGTGGCCGTGGTCACAATAGTAGAGGCAATATTTGCTTCGATTGCGCTTGTTTGGGGGAGATCGTAATTCTTCTGGTCTTGGTAGTTGATTCTTAATTTTCATCAGAACTTGAGTTTTAGGAGCATTAAGGGGGGCGTAGTTGTGGAACCTTCCAGGGGGAGAACTTTTTCGCGCCCTTCTGTCGGGGCTTCTTTGATGACGAGCTCGAGAAGGAGTTCGGTCTCGCTTGCACTCGAGGGGAGTCCTTGAGCGCGGCCGAACTTCATTCGGCCCTCCTTCAACGGCGGGTCTATCAGACTCGCCCGCCCATCGTTCTCCTGCGGCGTCTTCATCCTTCAACTTGATGGCTTCTTCTACATGGATATATCCCTCAACCCGAGCTAGCAGATCGGCAAAGTCCCTGGAATACTTCTTCTCTAGGGAGAACAATAAATCGTTCTTCTGAAGGCCGTCCTTGAGTGCGGCCATCGCAACAGATTGGTCCAGATTCCGGACTTCCAATGCAGCAGCATTAAACCAGGTGACATAAGTCCGGATAGATTCCCCCTCCTGCTTAATATTCATCAGAAAATTTGAACCTCGGTGGAGACGTCGGCTGTTGACGAAGTGAGCCGCAAATTGATGGCTCATCTGATCAAATGAGAAGATCATACTTGGCTTTAATGCTGAGTACCAGTTTCTTGCTGCTTTCTTTAAGGTAGATGGAAAAGCTCGGTATAAGATGGCGTCTGGTGCATCATGGAGCAGCATCATGGTCTGGAAGGCCTTCAGGTGATCGATCAGAAGTTTCGTCGTAGCTTTCAAGTTAGGAAAGCTTGAAGTTCGGCGGAACGGGCTCTTGCATAATTCGGGAAGAGAAAGGGGATCTGTGCAGACGTCGTCATGGGAAGTCGGGGCGACGTGGCGGAGTTCTTCAATCCGTCGGCTCATTTTCTGGAGCCTTTGATTCAGGAGATCTTTATGATCATTGATCTCCAGAGTTTTTTGGTGGGACAGGATTAAAGCTTCCCCCGGGGTTGAATCATGGTCCGAGCAATGGCTTTCCACCCTCTGTTTTTTCTTTTCGGAGGCCACCGGTTGGCTAGCCCGAGCCGGCCGTCCTCCAACCGGATCATGGGGCTCCGGAAGAGCTTGCTCCAGTTGAATTGGCATCGGAGCCTGCCGATGCATGGCCTGCACCGCCTCCGTGAGACCGCGAACCTGTCGGACCAGAGGTTGAACTGCTCTGCATCCACTATGGCTGCAGGTGGAGCTTGAGTTACCGGAGCTGAAGTGGAAACGGATTGATCTGGATGGGATTTGGCTGCAGAGGCCGTTGATCGCTGAGTCGAAGCTTTCCTGAGAGGCATTTTTTTTCGAGAAGAACGCTAGAGAAGAAAAAGAGAGATTGCTGCTGAGCACTCCTTTAAGATCAAGGGAACATCAGAAACAGAGGGCCTTTCCTCTAGTGCCAATCCTATTGGTGCAGAATCTGGTTGACGCCGGATCGAGCTGGAGTTGGGGAAGATGAGGTTGCCGTCGGTGATCTGCAAAACAGTCCCGTCCGGAGTTGGTGGTGGTGGTTTCGGTAGGATCCTTTGACGATCAAGTCAGCTCTTCTGGTAACAGAAATGGAGTGCTCGGATATAAATTCAGCAGAGTTTTGGGGGAGTCAAGAGCTTAGAAAAAACGTATCTGTAGGGTCTCTTTTAATAGACGGAGCTTGTTGTAACTGTCCGGTAGTGGACTGCTCTAGGCCATGTGGAATTTATTATGGAGAGAGGTGTCGCTCGTAATAGACTGATAATGACAGTCGTAATCATCCGGTAGTGGGGTTGCCTGTAGCAGACTGATAAATGATAGTTGTAACCGTCCGGAGGAAGTAGGCATTCGGAATCCGACTGAAGGAGAAGTCCGTAAGGAGTTTGGCTCCTGGACGAATCGACTGAAGGAGTTCGGAAGGAGTTCGGCTCCTGGAGAAATCCGATCGTTGGAGGAGTTCGGCTCTTGGAGAAATTCGACCGCTGAAGGAGTTCGGTTCCTGGAGAAATCCGACTGCTGGAGGAGTTCGGAAGAAGTTCGGCTTCTGGAGAAATCCGACTGCTGGAGAAATCCGACCACTGGAGGAGTTCGGCTCCTAGAGGAATTCGACTGCTGGAGAGGTCTGGAAGGAGTTTGGCTCCTGAAGAAATCCGACTGCTGGAGAGTCTGGAAGGAGTTCGGCCACTGGAGGGGCCCGACTGATGGAGAAGCCTGGGAGTAGTTCGACTGAAGTCCGAAAGAAGTTCGGCTGGGGTTCGGCCGCTGGAAAAGTTCGGCTACTGAAGAAGTTCAGCCGCTGGAGGAAGAATTCTTGATCGAAGCTCTTCCGTGATTATCAGTTGCATTAGGCTAAGCGTTAGACTAGACTTCGGCGGGAGCGGAGTTTATCCCCAACAAGTTATATTCAGAATAACATACAGCCATATGGCAATGAATTTGGATGGAAGAAAAGTAACTTATGACATAATAAAATAAGACTCGCGAACATTGCTTGAGGCAGTCAGTGCACAAGCCGCTTGTAAAATTGTATTGCTAGCAATTATGCATGAGGAGAGAGGGAAAAGGAGGGAGAGGCAGGGAGAGTAGGGCTCGCTGCTATAGGCTTTGATGTTGTCTAAAGTACTAGACTTGTGGAGATAAAATAGGTGACCTTTTAAGCCAACCATGTGATGCAGAGCTTCAAAAGATTAAAAGAAAACAAAAGAAAAATTGAAAGACAAAAATAAAAATCAAAGTCTGGATTCAGGAATTAAATTAATCAATCAATCAAGTTTATTTTTCTCCACATAGGTGAAGCCTTTAAATAGGGATACAAAAAGCATCTAACTTGATTCTAACTATTGTAACCTAATAGAACTCTTACCGAGTTTTAATAAAAATAAGTCTTAATAAAATAAAATAAAAATCTTAAATAAACTCCTAAAATAAAATTAGGATTAGAGTTTCTTAATGATGCTTTTTTCTAAAATACGTGTATAAATCCTGGTTGCCATCATTCCCTCCTGACTGGAAGGAACTCGACTCTGATGAGGAATTGATGTAATCTTCTAGTGCGTCTGGATCAATGTAATCTTCTAGTGCGTCTGGATCAATACGTCATAGCTCTTCTTCGAGAATCCATGTAGCATCTAAGTCTGGATGGCCTTGTTATTTGATTAAAAATAATTGAAATTCTCTATCAGCAGAAGAAACAATCTCATTCATGATAATGCATTCAATTCGATCTGACGAAGACGATGGAAGTGATGGAAGAATAAGAACTAGCATTGAAGGAGGTGGAGTGTAATCCCTGCATGCATAGTAGGAGGTTTGAATGTGCCTCGATAAGGTAGTAAGTTCTTAATATTGAAAATTAGATTAAATTTTAAATCAGATGGTAATTCTATATGTTAAGCATTAGGTCCAAGTTTACAAAGAATATGAAATAGACCAATAGCTCGAGCATACAACCTTTTGAATGAATTTCGAAGATAACGTTCAAGACGAATATGAACCATCACATAGTCATCCTCGTTAAACTCCATTTTTCTATGGTGAGCATCAGCAACGAGTTTATATTTCTCAGTAGTTATAGTAATCTTTTGTCTCATATCAATATGAATGTCATGAACAAAAAAGTGGCAGACTTAGAAGTGCGGTTATTCATAGGTAAGGAAATAAGATCAATGGGTCGACGGGATTAAAGTCATAAACAATTTCAAAAGAACTTTTGCCAATAGATCTATTTACTGAGTTATTATAGGCAAATTCTGCTGTAGGCAATGACAAATTTCACGCCCCAAGCTTATTATCTTTAACTAGACATCTAAGTAAATTACCAAGACTTCGATTCACAACCTTTGTTTGACTATCTGTTTAGGGATGAAAAGCTGAAGAAAATTTTAAAGTGGTTCCAAACAATTTTCAAAGGATTTTTAAAAAATAACTCATAAATTTAATATCACAGTCAGAAACTATAGAAGAGGGTAATCCATGAATTCTGACAATTTTTCTAAAGAATAATTTAGCAAGAGAAAAGGCATCAGAAGTCTTTTGATAAGGAATAAAGTATGCTATTTTGGAAAATCTATTAACAACAACAAAAATTGAATCATGTCTTCTAGTAGTTCTAGGTAATCTAGGAATAAAATCCATACTAAGATTTTTCCATGAGGAATGAGGAATCGGTAAAGAAGTATATAATCTAGTATTTTGCTTTTTAGCCTTAGCTGCTTGATATGTATGATACTGAGATAGGATTCTAGCTACATTCTTTTTAAGAAATGGATAATAGAACCTATCTTCAACCATAGCTATAGTTTTATTACGCCCAAAATGACCTGCTAGACCTCTTGCATGAAATTTTCAAATAAGAAAATCCCATAGCGATGTCCGAGGTATATAAAGATGACAATTTTTAAATAGGTAACTGTCTTTGATCATAAAGTCAACATATTTTTGACGGTTTTCTTGATTAACCTCTTAATAAATATTAGCAAAATCAAGATAATGCTGATAGTCATCTTTTGCTCGCTCAAAATCAACTACCTCGGTATTCATGGATTGAAGGACAGTAATTACTCTACTTAGTGCATCAGCGGTCCTATTCTCAATACCAGCTTGGTATTTGAGGATAAAGGTATAATCATGAAATTCTATCCATTTGACATGTCTGACACTAAGTTTCTTTTAGGACTGAATATATCTAAGAGATAAGTGATCAGAATATAGAACAAACTCTTTGGATAAAAGATAATATCACCAATATCTAAAAGCTTGAACTATAGCGTAGAACTCTCTGTCATATGTAGAATATTTTTGCTTAGCGTCATTAAACTTTTTACTAAAATAAGCTATAGGATGACCCTCTTGATCAAGAACTCCTCCAACTCCAACATTTGATGCATCACAGGCTACTTCAAAAATTTTTGAAAAGTCAGGATGAATCAAAATTGGTGCTTCGGTCATCCTAAGCTTTATATTATTAAAAGCTCTAACGGTATTAGCTGTCCAATGAAACTTTTCTTTCTTCATACAATTTGTGATGGAGGCCATGATGGTATTAAATTTTCTAATAAAATGTCTATAGAAAGTGGCTAGATCATGAAAACTACGAACTTCGGAAAGAGATTTTGGTTCAGGCCATTCTTTAATGACTCACCTTCTCGGGATTAGCCATGATATCCTGGGAAGATATAACATATCCTAAAAATAATATTTGACTCTAAAGGAATGAATACTTTTTAAGATTAATATATAATTGGTGGATCTAGCAGTAATAAAGACTTTTCTAAAATGATTTAGGTGCTCTGCCTTAGATCTATTATAAAAAATTACCAATGAAGGGTCTCAACAATTTCATCATAAATCACATGAATATATTAGGAGCATTGGATAATCCAAATAGCATAACTAACTATTTATAAAGACCATTCTGGGTTTCAAAGGTAGTTTTTCATTCATTTTCAGGTCAGATTCTAATTTGGTGATACCTATTGTACAAATCAAATTTAGAATAAATTAGAGAATCAAGCATGTCCTTAAGCCTAGGAAAGGAAATCTATGCTTGATAATAATCCATTTGATGGCCCTACTTTCTACACATCCTCCATGTACCATCTTTTTTTGGTGTCAAAAGGGTTGGTACAGCATATGGATTGAGACTAGGTCGAATGTGATCTTTCTGTAACAAACTATCTACTTGCCTTTTTATTTTCTCAGATTCCTTAGGATTCAATCTATAGTATGGAAGATTAGGTATCTGTGATCCTGGAACTAAATCAATGGCATGTTGAATATCTTGCAAGAGAGGAAGGCCATCTGGTATATCTTCTAGGGTCACATCCTTAAATTCTTCTAATAACAATTCAATCTCATGAGATGGATTATCTTAGATGTTTGAGGTTAATCAAATTTTACCTTTAGGAATGACCACTAATATAATTCCAAACTTTGAACTTTTTTCTTCAAATTCTTTATGAATTAAAATGTGATAATTTTTTTGATTGGAAGGTTGAGAAGAGCTCTTGTCTTTTCTAAGAGGTCGGGATATGCTAGGTTTGATAGGATTTAATCTAATTTTTTTATTTTTATGTGTAAAAATATAGGCATTTTCTCTACCAAAATTATGAGCGTCTATATCATAAATCCAAGGTCGACCTAACAAGATACTAGCTACCTCCATAGGTAACACGTCATACATAATCTTAGCAGAATAAGCTCCTATCTTAATTGGCACTAGACAACACTCATTAATAGGAAGAGATGTTTTATTTATCCAAGCAACTCTATAAGGATGAGGATGAGGTTAAGATTTCAGTTTTAGTCGATTAACGGTAGATTTAGATACAATATTCATAGAGCTATCACCATCAATGACAAGTTTACAGACTTTATCCTCATATTGGGCATATGTATAAAAAATACAAGTGTGTTTTCAAGCCTCAGAGTTTGCAGGAGTGGTGACTATACGTCGCATAACGTTAATACAACCTTCTGATTCTTCATATTCTTCATCATACTCTTCAAAATTGGCTGGTTCTAAGGGATCAAAGTCTTCTAGCGTATTTTCAGGTATTGTTTTCTCACATTCTTATTCTATGGTCAGAGTATGGTATGGACATCGAGTAGCTATGTGATCCTTTTCATGGCAATAGTGATACTCTGTTTGAAAAACTGGCTATTTGAGATATCCTTTGAACGGATTCTCGAGTCATAATGTCTGTAGGATTTGATCCCGAACGAGAAGGTGCTGCTTATGACATACTTCTTATACGACTAACAGGGATAAATCTAGACTATCTAGATTTATTAGAAAAAATAGCTTTTTTTAGAGATGAAGTTCTATGAAATTTTTCAATTTCTAAGATTTTATAATAGGCCTCTCCTATAGAATCCGGTGAATATAAGAAAATTTCTCTCTTCAGATTATTTCGTAAACTGTAAATAAATTTAGAAACCAATTTTCATGACTCCTTTAATATGTCACGCCTCAATTGTAAGTTCTCAAAACGAGTTATATAGTCAGTGACACCAGTATTTTCTTGCCTAGGAGTATATCATTGGTCTAATAACTGACTTTTATAGTAAATAGAAATATATTTTTTGTGTAACTTAAACTTCATTTCTTTCCAAAGTACTATAAGTGGATGACCTACCCATTCTATGTCCCTTTCAACTGTTTGCCAATATCGCTTAGCAGAATCTACTAGCTTTATTTTTGCAAAATGGATGCGAGAGGCATCTGACATGGGATACCACTCAAAATAAGCCTCTAAATCTAATAACAAAATGGATGCGAGACGCATCTGATATGGGATACCACTCAAAATAAGCCTCTAAATCAAATAACCAATCATAAAATGCCTCTGGATTTAATCTACCATCATAAGATGTGACTTCAACCTTAATCCCTTTAAGTGGTTCTTCTAATCTTCATATCTATTTGGATATGCTCTAAATTATTGTCCTCGGGGTCTAAAGTGTCCAGGGTCTCTTACATTCTTAGTAGGCTGCTTAGAATATTTAGATGCAAAATTTGGAGGCTCTACTTCTCCTTTATAGCCCTTTCGATCAAACTCATCTATTCTATAATAATGAAAATTCTCAAAATTATTCCTGCAATGGTGGATAATCGGAGGGGCTGTTGTGTAGATCGGAGATGTCTGAAAAGACTAACTAATGTGCATGACATGACTCTGACCTTCAGTAAGTTTAATATTTTCTTGCCTAGTCTTGACTCTCTTACAAATAATTGGCATTCTATCTGTTGATCTATGAGATTTGCCATATCTATTCGGCTATTTATTAGCACGAAGCTACTCAGTGTGAAGTTGGTCTAATGACTGATAAATTTGGTTTAAGATTTTTTGGAAGGTTGTTTGGGTATTTTTGATAGATTCAAGTTTTTTTCCATAGCAGTATATGCATCTTTCTGATTACCAATAGTCATGATGGCAAGAAGGGTTTAAATATTAGGCTAAATATTAGATGTACTAAGAATTTTAGTTATGATGCCCATAATAATATTGTAGAGTTGAACACAGTGTCAATATGTCTGGTGCGTGCGATAGCAAAATATGTAAGTGTGTCTGGTGCGTGCAATAGCAAATATGTGGAACAAAATATGATAAAGAATAAAAATAAGGGCCTAAGAAATAATATAAATTATCCAAAGATTTAAAAAAAAAATCAAAATTTAATGAAGAGATTGTATCTTTCTTCAGATGAAATTAAGTACCACCTTGTGGCGCTTGCAAGTTGAAGACAAGGAAGCTCCCCAATTTTTTTTTGGTGGACCGGGTCTACAGATTTGGCCTGTGGACCGACGGTCTATAGACTATTTTTTTTAGTGGATTGGGTCTACAAATCTGGTCTGTGGATTGACGGTCTATAGACGGTAGCTCACATGCAGTCTGTAGACCGCGTTGTTTTCAGAAGGCGGTGCCTTCTTCCTTTTTTTGTTTTATCCAACAATCTCATGTGGCTCCAGTGTTGACAGGGGAGAGAGGCTGGTGGACTTCGGTCGGTCGATGGAGCGACGGCGATGATGACGGGGAGCGGTCGGTGAATCTATCGATTGGGGCGGATCGAAAGAGGAAAAGGGGGGGAGGAAGAAGGATGGCTGATCAGGGTGGTGGGAAGGGGCGGGGTCGACGCCACCGAGGACTCGGCCGGTTGATGGGAAGAGGCCTTCTTCTTTGGTCGCTCCAAGCCTCCCACTTGATCGGGACTCTTTGGGGGAGATTGGAAAGGAGGACGGACATAGGTGATGACAGGGAGGAGGGAAGGGCAGGCACCGGCGGCAATTGACGGTAGAGTCGGTGTCGATAGCAGGGCACGACACCCCTCTCTGCTAGAGACGGTGACGGTGATAAGATAGGGAAGGGATGGGTCCAGCAGGCAATTCAGTAGAGAAAAAAAAGAAAAAAGAAAGAGAAAGAGGGGAGGGGGACGGCGGTGGCCATCAAGAGATGCGAAGGATGGATCCAGGTCGTCGCGGTGGACGTGGAACGGCGGTCGAAGGCAGGACACGGAAGAAAGACAGAGAGAGATTGAGAGGGGGAGGATGGCGGTGCAGAAAGAAAGATAGGATCGGGGATCGTGAAACCATGAAGAAGATAGAGATCGAGGACCGTGAAGCTATGATACTAAATTGATGCGGAGCTTCAGAAGATTAAAAGGAAACAAAAAAAAAATTGAAAGACAAAAGTAAAAATCAAAGTCTGGATTCAGAAAATAAATTAATCAATCAATCAAGTCTGTTTTTCTCCACACAGGTGGAGTCTTTAAATAGAGATACAAAAAGCAACCTAACAGGACTCTAACTATTGTAACCTAATAGAACTCCTCTTATCGAGTTCTAATAAAAATGAAAGTTCTAATAAAATAAAATAAGAAAATTTTAAATAAATCCTCAAAATAAAATTAGGGTTAAGGTTTCTCAATGACGCTCCTTTCTAAAATACGTATGTAAATCCTGATTCCCATTGCTATGTGTGTGTGAGAGAGAGAGGATTTGGTTGTTGGCTGTGGTGTACTTGACGAAGTGGCACACGACACCAGGGATGGGAAGCAATAGGGTTTCCACATACAGAGTATCTCGTAACCCTCATCTCTCTATTTTTAATAATGTTAAGCAATAGGGTTTCCACATATAGAGTATCTCGTAACCCTCGTCTCTCTATTTTTAATAATGTTAAATATTTCCATGTGAGATGGGCTATGGAACAACAAGACGGGCGGCTTCCGGGCCCATGGGCTTGGGCATGGGTTTGGCCTGAGGGGGCAGGGGTGGGGTGGTTTAATGAAAGCACATGAGAACATAGCTTTGTGATAGGCCTTAGGCCTTCAAGCTTTTTCAAGAATGGGGAGGGGTGAGGGGAACGTGCCCCCTTGGCCTACATCTTCACTCCACCATTTGTATAGCATGTGCCGGATAAACGTTGGTTACAGCCTTTCTTTTTTTTTTTTTTTCTGTCATTGCAGCAAAATGGATAATTCATTTTTGAGCTGTTTCATGTTTATCAATCTAAGCCCCAAGGATGTTGATTCTGTTAGCCAATCAAAGAAATAT
Organism: Cocos nucifera; assembly: GCA_006176705.1. Classification (NCBI taxonomy): domain Eukaryota; kingdom Viridiplantae; phylum Streptophyta; class Magnoliopsida; order Arecales; family Arecaceae; genus Cocos; species Cocos nucifera. The sequence goes on along the minus strand of QRFJ01005262.1, from coordinate 164,899 downwards.
TTGCATTTCTCCCGAAGTTTTTATCTAAAACCCATAACCCTTGTAGTCTTTTTGTTGCTTAATCCTTAAAGCAGTTAACTTTCTTGTCGCCATCATGTTGTCAAAGCCTGTTTTTAGTTACAACCTATAACCCTGTAATCTTTGTTGTCAAGGCATCCACCAATCAGAAATTTGATCATGTCCATATTCCTACCTCGAATACAATATTCAATTTTCTGTCCACAACATTTCCAGGTCTTGAACAATACTAGATAGTTTGCCATGTTTTTGTCTGTTCTAAACTCTGAAGTATCGTAACTGGCATTTCTGCAGATGGTTTACTTGCAGTCTGGAGAAATATGAGGGAGCTTTGACAAGCAAGGATATCCACTGATCAGAAGTTCAATAATGTCCATATTCCCACCTTGAATACAATATCCAATTTTCTGTCCACAGCATTTCCTTTCTGGGACTGGACTTGGGGAAATTGAGGTGTGCCTATTTTGCTTGATTTAGACTGGAAACCCTTGGAAAGAGATCTTGGACTAGATCTGATATGACAGTTTAGGTTGAGTTGTAATTGGTCTGGTATGGTGATAGAGAACAGTTTGCCTCACTACTCACCACTCACCACCAGCGGCATGGTAAACCCTTACCATGGGGAAATCCATGTCTGTATTGCCCACCAGCAGTCCTTTGTTCGAGTCCAGTCCACCCTGCCTCTTGTCTTAGCGATTATTTGGAGATTTCCATGATCTGGAGATTGTTTACTATAGGGCCCCTCTTTCTAATGTTCGTGCTTTTCTTAATTTCATATTACTAGTGAAAACAATTGTCTCACTTCCATAGATGCTTATTTTGCAGTCAGGTTTTGGTCAGGCGAGGTGGTGTGGGATGTCACAAGGCATCTAGAAAATCTTCCTACTTGCAGATTTGGTGCCCATTATAATGGTTTTTGAATTTTGCAAACAACATTAATTTGTATCGAGACTCTACTCCCATTCATTTGCCTCGTGCAGGGCAAATATCTAAATAAAATTTGCATCCGCTAATATATCTAGTCATGCAGGTTTGTAAAGCATATTAAATTGGTAATTAGTGGTCATGGATAGTTCCACAATTTTAGAACATTTAACACTTGTTAACAGCTAACAATTTTCTATGCAATGTTGAGTTGAGCAGCATAATGTGAATGATTTATGATGAATGATGTAAATGTTTGGCGATATTTTGTTGTTGGTCCACTATTCAAATGAAATAAAAGTATAGCTATGGTAATACATGACACCATGTTTTGACACTCATCTTTACATTGTTCATTTGAAACAATTTTTTTAGTTGTTCTAGAAAATTGAGTACTTCTTTGTTTGCGAACATGCTTGTCTTTTAAAATCAAGCTCATCTTTGCATGTGTTACTATTAATTTTGTTTCAAATGACTAGCCTTACTATTTCTTAATTCAGGTAATAGATGCATGTGCTAAAGGAAACTTGGGGCGCTTCATCAATCATAGCTGCAATCCTAATTGTCGCACTGAAAAGGTGATTGTTTTGTTTACATTTGACCTCTTAATTTGCACAAGCACAGAATTTATGTTTCTTGATTACTTTGGCTGTGGTTTGAATAAGTTCTGTCCATAATATCTGTATTTTTATGTGGGTTTTACGTGTACTGAATTGAAGTTGCTAAAGTTGGTATTTCTAATTGTCTCTTCTGTTGCTTGTTTGATAACTTTGTCCTCATAGTAGCGTAGTTGCTTTTAATGTTTCGGAAAATGTGTTGAAATGCTTATAAGGGTCTCTTTGGTCAAAGCTGTTATGGACAAGTTTTTTGGTCTAAGTTTTTTGATTTTCTTCACTTCTTGCTTCTTTTGAGGGTTAGCGATATAAGTCTACTTGGTTATCCACACATCCACTTGCAAGAAATTCTTGAAGCAAGCAGATCAAGTTCTTAATCATTAATATGTAAAATTTCTTTACAGAAAAACATATTGAAGCCTTTAAGCATTAGGTCTTCTATCTACCAATAACCAATGTTTTATTTTATTTTTTTATTTTCTATTTGAATTTCTTTTCAAGCCATATAGTTTTATTGAGAGATCATGTTGAACATAATTATGAAATTGTTAATGATTAACAACTGTGTTTTGGAATGTGGTATTCCTCATATGTGAGTTTTTATGTTGGCAGTTTTTTTTGATTCCTGGGTGCTAACTTTTAATCTTATATAAATCATCATATTGCTAGTTATAACTGGTACTAGTTTTTTATTTTTTGATGCTTAATGTGACTAATAGCTATACTTTTATTACTATATCACTATGATCTTTATTTTTTCTTTTTAATTTTGTGGAAGCAGTGGATGGTAAATGGAGAAGTTTGTATTGGGCTATTTGCGATAAGGGACATTAAGAAGGTAATGGCTGAACTTCTTTGCGCCATTTGTTATTCTTTTGATTGAATTTAAATTGGCCGTTACATGTGGTTATTTAGCATTTCTAGTTTCATTGTAAATCATGCTTCCTTTCATGTGTTCAAAATGTAGAATTAGTCAACATGCATGATGGTATTTAGCTTTAAGCAATATGCAAGATGTAGACCATAGTTATTGTATAATATGAACCATCCTTGAGCTCTTCATCAAATTCATCCAAATGGGAGTTAGTGTCTGCATGTGGTGTAACTAAAATGCCAAGATATTTATTGAAGACTGGATTTTTGAAGAGCAACAAGAAATAATATTAAGAAAGAGGATTCTGTGTGAAGATATCTGATGTAAGAATTGGTGATGAATTTTATCAAAAAGGAGTAGTTAGAGCATGTCATCCATTACTGTTGGGGATCTTGGTTGTAGAAGAAACCATGGTTTTAAATATTGGAAGTGCCTATCCATACAAGACATATGGTATTGTTCCGATAGGGAACCTATACTCGGATGCCCTAATGATGATGTTGATACCAAAAAGTGTACCTTACTAACATTGTATTGGTTGGGTTCTGTTGTGTACTGAAACTGATACTTGGAAGAAGCAAATTTATATATGATGAAGGAAGTTGGTTTCTTTATGGTCTTAAGGGTTTGTTTGGGGATGTTGTAACTTTTGGTCAAAAAGCAATTTTTAGTAAAAGCTGTGTTTTGATGTCAAAAGTTGCTTCGGGGCAAAGTAGTTTTTTTTTTGCTATCAATATCCTAAAACTGTTCTGAAGCTGTAGAAATAATTTGCTGTATATTTGGTTAACAGATCCAAAGCTGCTTTTAAATGATAAAATGATAAAAAAAGGATAAATATCTAAAATGATTCTAAAATTATTTGGATATAAAATTTTCTATTTTATTTTTTCTCATCTTTCTTTTTATATGTTTTTTGTAAAGGTATCCATTGACTTTGTTATTTCTTTTGAAATTGCCTTCATATCATTAGGCAGAGATGGAAATGAGAAGAGATTAATCAAAGAAATAGTCCTGATACACAAGGAAGTTGGCAAAAAAGGGATGTGACATGGATGGAGATGAGAGGAGATTAATGTGAAGAAAGAAAAAGTCCTGATATATAAGAAAGTTGGACAAAAAGGGAGAGATGAGAGTAGATTAAATCCTTGAAGTTGGGAAAAAGGATGTAGATGGAGTTGAGAGGAGATTAGTCGGGGATGTGGATGGAAATGATATGAGATTAATTTGAAGAAAGAAAAAGTGCTAGTGAACAAGAAAGTTGGACAAAAGGAGATGTAAATGGAGATGAGAGGAGATTAATAATCCTGGAAGTAAAAGGAGATGTAGATGGAGATGAGAGGAGATAAATGAGGATCTGGATGGAGATGAGATGAGATTAATCTGGAGAAAGAAAGAGTCTTGATAAACAAGTGGGAAAAAGGGACGTGCGAGGGGTATTGAGGGGGTAACACATAATTTTTCTTTTCTTTTTTTTTTTAAAAAAAAACTAACTTCCCACAAACACGGTATTTAGTTTGCGGTGCTGTGTCCATGGAAAGTGAGAGGAGGTCAGCTTTACATAAACCACGTTTTGAGGGAGATCTTAAATGCGATCTAGAATTACTTTTGGGTTGTAGCCAAATACTCAACATTCTGTTTTTAGATCCTAAATCACTTTTGACACGTACAAACACACCCCCGAACATGCATTATGAAGGCATGGCTTCTATGCTTTAAATCACTTTTATGATTAGGGTATTTTAAACATTTAAAAATGCCTAATTGAAAGCATAATGCCACCAGTGATGAATATGATTCCTCAATATTTCCCTCATTTTACCTTTAACTATTAACATATGCCTTTCTCTTTAAATGAATTTTTGACTCTTTTTTTTCTATTTTTTAGATCTTGGAGTTTGGATTTTATTGTGTAGGAGATAGTCTGTGGGAGATTTGCTGGATTTTTGGTGGACTTTGTTCCTCATCAATGCAACTTATCTGATTTGACAGAGGGGAAGATACATCATTTTAGCACCCCAAAAAATAGTTCATACGATTTATGCCAAGTATATGGCTAAGAGTACGTCAAGGAAAAGTGAATGCAATGGTTGCATATGAGGAAAATTTAGGGAAATAATGGATTCTTTTAGGGTATCTTATATCCTGTATTAATCCTTTAAGCTGTTACAAGAGTGGTGGAAGGAATGAGATTATGCTTACAATGAGTCAGGAAAGCTAGATTTGTTTAATCAACTAGCGGGAATCCCATTTTATAAATACAACCAGGTGCATGGAGTAAAGTGTGTCAACTATTGGATTTTGCAGGAGTCTAGCATTAATATAACCATGACTGGAGACATGTAGCAACCTATGATGTTCTTGTGAAAGGGAGGAGAGATCATTGTGCAGGTTGTGAAGGTTCAACATAAGATGCACTGTTCACAATCCACTAGACCTGCTGAGTGGATTGACAATAATTAATGAACTGGTGCTTCTAGTGTCGAGATCCTTGAAACATAAGTTTTAAGAGCTTTGTGGAATTATTAAGTTGGAAGGCAGATGATGGAGAGCATGTAGGCCATGGTCTAAGCATGAATCCTCTGGTCAGTCTGATGCTGATTGGAGTTTGAGTACAAACTGATGGATGAGGCTGATGAGGGTTCTAAATGATCTAGACACGGCAATAAATAATTGCTCTTGCAATTTGCACGGGAATAATTGACGATGCATCTTTTTTGTGTGCACTAAGACATTGAATGTTCATGCTAGGTAAAGAGTTGCACCTACTCTATCAGAGCTCACCATAAGGACAACAAGGGGCATAACAGCACTGAAGCGGGCATTATGTTGAAGGGAGGTCAGTTTTCAATGTTCACGTGCCAAATGATAACGGTGAAGGAAAGATCCAGAATGGGAAAAGAAAGGGCATAAGAAAGGCCACTAAAGAGAGAAACATGGTTGTCTAATACTTAAGGATGACCATCAGCATCCATGGAAATGGACAGGAGGTCAAAATCAAATATGATGGTCAATTTACTGTTAAGCTAGCAAAAATAGCATACAAGAGAATGATAGAAGACAAATGAAGATCCGTAAGTGCAAACCCTGTAAGGCACTTCGTTGAAGATTTTGGACAAGGCACTAAAATAATGTGATCCCAAAATAGAGGAACAATTTTGGTTCGATCTATCAGAAAAGAAGTGGTGGACATTTTTGCTACTCATGAAGCAAAGGCCTCTTCAGAATGGGTAAGGGTGAAGTGACTTAAAGCAACATTTACACAATCATCAAAGTTGATTCTAGATAACTCTATGAGGAAACATGACCTATGATTCAGTTGATCTCCAGTATGATGTTTTGTCAGATGATCAGCAGTAAGTTGCCAAATCTCTCCTACTCCAAGAGAGGCAGAATTATTCAATGGCCAAGATTGCCAATAAATGTTCAGATTGCACTTTAGGGCTCTAAGTGTTGGGGAAAGATTCATGATGGTGGTTCCTGTGCTTTGGTACCAGAAAATGTGTAAATCAAGTGTCGGTCTGAACATGAGAATGCCAAAAATATGTTCGAGTATAATATGCTTTGCCTTTCAAACTTGAGTTCAAACATTAATAATGTTGGCATATCATGTATATGTATAAATTTCACAACCATATCTTGCATCTCGCATGAGACAATGTGTGGACCAGTTTGATTAAGTTGGCATTCATTTCAAATGAGCTTCAAAGTTGAAGGTAGACTCAAATCCAGTTTGTTTAATACTATTGTCATCTCGCTTGGATAACTTTGTAAATACGTTGAATTTTTAAAACTTTTCTTGAACTGTCATGTTTATCTACAATATATCATACCTTAGCTGCATTTTGAAGTTATTTGTGAATCATCATTCCACTTTAAATTTGATGTTATAAGTAAATAAAGAGATGCATTCCTTTCTTTGTTGCTAACTGCATGACAATTTGTAGTACATGTTAAGAAAAATATAGAAATAGTGTATCTCAAAACTTTGAACTGCCTTCTTATCTCAATTACTTGATTATATTTTAGTCATGCTTTACGTGTGCTGCATTTGGGTTCTAATGATCGCATTGTTTTCCTATCAATTATCTTTGAAAAAAATATCATCCTTTTCAGAAAAATATTTGTTATTTGGTTGTCTTTCTTCTTGCTTTTCCTCTTATGTTTTATTTCACAATGTTGATAGTGTTGCTTATTTGTTATGTAAATGATATTTGCTTACCGTCCAGGGTGAAGAGGTAACATTTGATTACAACTATGTAAGAGTATTTGGCGCTGCTGCTAAGAAATGTGTATGTGGTGCTCCTGAATGCCGAGGCTATATTGGTGGTGATCCATTGAATACTGAGGTTATTGTCCAAGATGATTCAGATGATGAACATCCTGAACCTGTGATGATTCAAGAAGATAGTGAAAGAGAGCTAGATGTGGATGAGAATGTTTCTGATGCTATGGATGCTATCACTTTGAAACATGAAGAGATTTCTATGGAAAATAAAGATTTGCTAATTCAATGTGCTCCTACAGACTCAGAACATTATCAACAAACCAAAGAATCCATATTCAGGCCCATATCTGATGTTAACTCATTGGATGCTTCTTGTCAAACTGAGTGTCCTATTCAAACTGAAGAAACCATGTCCAGATCTGTATCTGATGTTCAGTCATTAGAAAACTCTACAAAGAGTCTGGATAATAGAGAAACTGAAGCGACCATGTGCAGACCTGTATCTGATGTTCAATCTTCAAAGCTTTCTTTTCAAACTTCAATTACTATGAAAGAATCAGCGTTTGATTCCATCCCAAGAAGCAAGATTTCCTTGTCCAAGGTGGTTGATGATAAGCAAAATACATCAAAAACTTATACTGAAAAATCATCTCGTTCAAACTGTACAATAAAGAAGAGAAGGTCAAATACAAAAGATCTGGTGGCCCACAAGGTCAAAAAATTGCCAACAAGTGCTAGTAGTGGACATTTTGATGGAGGTAATTGCATACTCTAATATGATAGCTGATTTATTGCTTAAGCTACAATAACTATGTTAATGTATCTTCACCTGTAACGCAGTCGAAGAAAAACTTAATGAGTTACTAGATGAAGATGGAGGCATTAGCAAGAGGAAAGTAAGTATTATCTATCCGTGATACTATTTACTTTGTTTTTAACTTAATGCTTTTGAATGTTCCGACATATTTCGTCAGCACGACATCAGTATGGGTGCAAACAAAATTTACAGTTCTGATTTTGCCAAAAGTGGAAATCTATAATGATTGTTTTGTTTGTATGAGCAAGGAAAAAATCATTACTATTGTCCCCTTTCTGATACTAGATTATGCTGCCTTCTTTTAATTATAACCTTTTTAGCTGACTCCATATAGCTGAGGCTGGATGATTATGGTTGTGGTATTTTGTTTTCTAATTTTTTTTTTTTTAAATTCTTTGTTTCTTTCATTCTTACTTAGATGCCTTGCATGGGTTCTAAAATCTTTCATCTTTTGAGCAGGATGCCACTAAAGGCTATTTGAAGCTTCTCTTTGTCACTGCAGCGGGAGGGGATATTGTTGGAGGCTATGCATCTCAAAGGTTGTATTAGACATTCTTGTGTGATTATTGCAGCATTTTTTTTTTTTGATTTTTGGAACCTTGATTGCCTCATTCCTTTTTTTTTTTCCATTGTTTCAGCATTCGGGATCTTTCCTTGATACTTGATGCTCTTTTAAAAACAAAATCACGGACAGTTTTAGTGGATATAATCAACAAAAATGGTACCTGAAGTTATCATATCATGTCATTTATAATTTTTATGTTTTGTAGAAGAAATGACTTATTGTGGTTGTGCATAAAAAATGATGACATTTCTTGTTATGTAGGATTGCAGATGCTGCATAATATAATGAAGCAAAACCGCAGTAAATTCAACAGAATTCCTATAATCCGGAAGCTTCTCAAGGTTGGGAAGTCTTTATATATGTACTTTTAATTTTATAGTACATTTGCAAATTGCAATGTTAACTATCTCCAGTATTTTGGAGTCACCTCTCCTAAATGAAACTAACTATTATTGTTTTGAATTATAACACTACCAATGAAGTTGAGCCTTATTGATTTTTGTAGTATTATGATGTGTCCCAGCTGAAAGTTTGATGCATTAGAAGTGTCTATCATGACTTTCGGAGTGGTTTGGCTAGTCTTAGGATTTGTGGTTATGTTATGGGAACATCATGATCTTGTTTCCTGGCAAATTTCTGAGATTTCATATAGTTAAATAGTCATGAGTTATTTTATTTTGTTTACTGCATTTTTTTTCTTTTTCCTTCATATTGATTGAAGAAAGAAAGTTATCACCTTTCACTAATTGTTATATTTGATATTTAATTTGACGAGTTAGACCATAGAATTAGACCTTCATGGCGTTGTTTAATAATATACTTTCCATCCTTCCTGTGTGTGAACATGAATAGTGTATTTTATGTGGTCTGAAATCTTGATCATACAATACTGTCCTGACTCCTGACCCTGTACCTTGTGCCATATTAACGCATATCATCATGGAGTTGTTTCCTGGTTTGGCGGACTGAGTAGAGATAGGGGACGTACCATGTCTTTGAGGATATAGGGGTGTACCACAAGATTTCAGACCTTATTCATCCTGTCTTTTTGTTTCAGTAGATACCTAGGCTGGCATACTGATTTGACATAATTTAATTGTTGATCAGTCAGGTTGGTTTGCTTCAGTTTTTCAGAACTGTCACATGTAATATAATTCATTAATCTAAATTTGTCTAGGAAATTTCATTAATTTGTTGATGCTTATATTTTCTTGCAGGTGTTAGAATTTCTTGCACTAAAAGAGATCCTTACCCCAGAGCACATGAATCAAGGTCCTCCATGCAGTGGAATGGAAAGGTTTGAAATAGTTATTTATTCTTTTCTCTCTCTCTCTCTCTCTCTCAGTACTAGCCGTTGCTTTTATGTTGGTGGTTGTGTTATAAATTTGAAAGCTTGTGTCATCTAAACTTGTTTCGATAACTTGTTTTCATCATGGAAGAGTTAAAAATCTAATGTGGACTAGATGCTCAAATCTCTTTCTTTGACCCATTTTTGGCTCTCTGATTTAGGGCTTCTAACAGACTTTTGTGGTAATCATGGGCTTTAAAATAATTGGGGCTAAAGTCTTCCATGCTTATGTTTTAGTTGTGTCAACATGTCCACTAGGGTTATTAGGGTGGGTTGTGAAGATGAATGACTTGGGTTCGTCTTAGTTGGGAATATGGCAATGAGAACTCAATTGATCTTGTGGGCTTATGTGGAATGACTCTAACTATGTGATATGATTCCAAATTGTTTCAGATATTATACCATATTGTATTATGTATGTTGTGTCACATACCCCTCTGGGTCCTTGTCTCTGCCTGCATCGACTGGTATATCTACGATACATAGGTTTTCTTTTTTTTTTTTTTTAAATTTTAATCGGTAGTGCTCTAGGATTTTGCATCTAATGCCACTTGTTCTGCTAGAATTCATTTTATTTGAATAATTTCAGATGACACATTTTACCATTCGAAAAGTTCATTCTTTATTTACATATATAAATTGAATCAACTATTTAAGCAAAACAAACTGAGTCAAGAAGCAAATGTGTATTAAAATGTTGGGTTTTTTTTACTGATTAGTCCTTGAAATCTTTTGTATTTGCATATTAATCCATCTTTTCTGCATTTATATGTTAATCCCTGAGATCTAATAACTTATTTTTTATACATCCCTCAGGTTAACTTTATGATAACGGAAATATTTTTGCTTATATTCTCTTAATGATGTTAAATGCACATTTTCTAGGAATTTTTTGCCCCTAGCCTCACTTCTAATTGACAATTTAATACGTGCCCCTTCATTGTTGGTCCCCTAATGACCAAGTTCCGACCAAGAAGGGTGAAGTGAGAGAGAAGAGATCAAATCTCGAGCCTCAATCATTGTTAAACTAAGGGTATTTTTGTCCTTTTACAATCCTGGTTAATGTTAAATCAGTTTCATTGATGAAAACTATCGGAAGGACTGATTTATACAAATGGAGAACTTTGCAAGTTTTGTTGTATATATATGAAAAAGATGAGGATTCATATGCAAATATGAAAGATTTCAGGGAATAGAAAACCTTAAATGTCTACATAAAGATATTTAATATTTAATTTCCTTTTACATTTCCTAGTAGAAGTCACTCTTGTTGGTGCCTCACAGACCTATGTGTTGTTTAAGTCCTGGGATATATTATTAAGTTTGAACCGATAAATTCAGAGCAAGAGATGGATTCTTCCCAAACCTTCTCAACAGAGAGAGAAACAACTGAAATAATGATGTTAATGGATTTATGGATGTGCTGAACGTATAATAAAGCAATACTCTATTATTATATTATTAATCTCCATAAGTAAATGTATGACTTGCATGCGTACACGATGTTTGATAACTAAAACTAACATATGATTGTGATTTTATTACCTAAAGATTAGTAGTAGCCTAGTAGGATGGCTGAGGCCTGAATCAAAATATATGGTTGTGATATTGGTTTTTTATTAGTGAGCCATACAAGCATTACTTTTTAATAATAATTTCCTAATAGCAGATGCTTTAAGTTCATATGAATCAAACTTTAATTTACTTCAATATCGACCTAGGATGCAGTCAAAAATGGTTAATCTAGTGAGAATCTCTAACCCACTTCAAAATGGATTCTATAAGAATTCAACTTGGTCCTGAATAAGGGAAGAGTTTGGCCAAACTTCAGCTTAATATGAGGGTTTTATTACTTCTGATGTTGCATGTGTGTGCCGTTTCTATATGTATCACTGAATCATCGAAAGCTGATCGTGCTACAGCTTATGCTAGTTCTGATCAGAAACCAGTGCTTTTTTGTTTTTTTTTTAATCAGAACCCAGTGTTGTAAAGCCTACCAGTTTAGAATATACTTCGTATTGATTCAGACAGCTTGATTCCTTCATCGAGCGAAAAAGGAAAAAAATACATGAGAAGATTTGAGCACCATTATATTAGGCAATGGTCTTTTAATTTCTGTCACTATTTTGTTGTTAATGGTAATGGTGATTGCTGACAAATGTCTTTGCAGTGATAAAACTGAATCCGAACTCATCATACATTTACCTCGTTCTCTAAAGTGGTTGCCTAACTGATATCAACCTTCCTACTATTTTAGATCCTTGGAAGATTTTCTTCCCTGGTGCTGTTTCTAGAAAATTTCTTGTTCGAATGACTAAACCTTAGATTGTCTTGGATGGCACCTTGAACTTGTCCTAGATTAGCTCTTTTTCTACATTGGCTGCCTCCTAATGTCAAATTTTGATGATTGTTATATGTCTTGGGCCTGTTGTCTGTGTTCTTTGGCCCTTCGAAGAAGACTTTCCAAAGTTCTCTACTTCTTGTCCAAGAACATATCTTGCTTGAATGCCAAAGCTATGGATCTGCAGTTTCTTTTCCTTCTGTCAATGAGTTCTTGTGGACAACCATGCAAGTTTTGAGACCTTCACTCCAGTTTTGTGATCCTTGCCAATGTCCATTATTTTGAACCATACATAATGTTTTATTATCTATTTTTATTTTTTCCCAAGTGCTCCACATTATTTCCATTCTTGTAATAATTGTTATCTTGTTGTCATTACTGGCATACTTGCTGTAACTTTATGTTGCTCATTTAGTCCAATAATATGTAGAAAAAAATGTTTCTTTTCTCATAGGTACAACTTGTATAAGTTGTGATATTATAATTTCCTGTTTAACTTTGCTATTCCTTTGTAGACCCATCCATGTCACATAATTTTGTAATTTATTGTGTAATTTTTCAATGCAGCTTTAGGGAGTCAATATTGACTTTGACCAGACACAATGATATTCAGGTAATAAATGAGGTTGCTAGTATCAATTACCTTTTTTTGTAAAATATATTTGTTTACCATTTGTAATTATTGCATCTATCTAACTATCATATGTTTTTAAAGTCATTTTGATGCATGTGATCTTTAATGATCTGCTGATTTTTTTTTTTTTTCCTGAGGGGTTAATGAACTGTTAAAGATGCCTTGTAAATTTTCCCTGTATTTCTTTGACTATGGTTCTGCTTATATTGAAATAATGCTTTTTTTTTGCTTGTTTTAAATTGAAGAAACAAATTTTGTTTAACAGGACTTATTCAGCTCCCATGTCAAAAATATTTTGTTAACAAGTTTTTGTATAAGATATTTATATTGCCAACCCAGAGTTAATAGAAATTTCATTATAAACAAATATTTCGTTTGGTCTTGATGTAGGTATTGGCATAATGCTTCTCATGTTGGCCTACATTGTGATAAAAATAAGTGGGCTTTTTAATATATGCTACTGCATTTATAGCCATCATGAGTACCATACAAGTAATTTATCCAGAACACCATTGGTTTGATAATGGATCTACATTTTTGGAGTTTTTTCAGGAACACATACCAGAATACATGCCTTCAGTTCATCGTGGTTTTGGTGTAACCTGTCAAAAGCAAAAATATACTAACTCAAGTTGAGTACACAATGTAGATAAGACTACTAACAAATTTTAGAAATGTAAAATTTTGGATCGTCAAAGCTTAATTTTCTCAACAGATGTTTTATGAAATAGTAGGAGCATTTAATTTTATTAGATTATCTCACAGTAAGTTAAACTTAGCAATTTATGTTGTTAGTTAAGGTTTTTGATTTTAAATTAAGTGCCCAAATTTTGCCAAGCTGTAAGGTAAGAGATCGTACTATCATCAGCTTTAAGGAAATTATATGTGAACTACATCTGATGCTCTTTTTTAGATGTTCAGCAATAAAAAGGTAGATACTAATGCACCCAAATTTTCATAATATATATTGTTCATTAATGTGGAAATTTGTGGGGAGAATTTTATTCAACTAAGCTTGTTGTTGGCCCAGGGGTGCGCTTTGGTGCAACAGTAAGGTTACTCCATCATAATCTGGGTGTAACGAGTTTGAAACACAGATGTAGTCTCTCTGCATGTAAGGGTAAGGCCGTATATATCTGACCCTCCCATACCCTAATTCCATAGTGATTGGAGCCTCGTGCACTAGGATGCCTTTTAAGCCTGGTCAGGTTTGATAATTTGGTGTCCACCCCAGTTTTGAACACATCCCATGTTGTAATGTTGGAAATTTTAGTAGTGAGACTTCTGAAGACCACTTAAATCTTGAAAAATGTAGAAAATGAGGAACTATCATAAAATTTTTGGATTAGTTTAAATAGTTTAACATATAAACCAGTGATAGTGATAAATTAACAGTACTGTAATGGCTTGCAGATGAGCAGAAAAATGTGTTGATAAATATGTCTGGTATCATGATTGAGAAGAATGACTTAGAAATCCTGCAGGGAGTGCCTCATATGTTATAAATTACTTTTAATTTAATGAATTTGTCTTTATTTCATAAAAAACAAAATTCATTGGTATTTATTTAAACAAAATACTTTAGCATTTATAGATTTGAGTCAAAGAGCTATTTAGGCCTCAGGTTTGACTAAACCCTATTCTTGCATTGGCAAATCATTTTGATTTTCTTTTCTGTTAGACATATGAAATGTTTTTCATAATTTTCTAGTTATTTGGAAGTCCTCATTTAGGCTTGAACGAAACCTAAATTTTCAACCTTCTAAGGACCTTGCAATTTGGTTAAGAGGATGAGATCGGAAAAGATGGAGAAATTATTTTATTAAGCTATTCAATAGGAATCATGTAAATGAGTTAGGATGTATTACTGGTTTATTGAGGATAGAAATGTTAAGTATACATGTAAAATTAGAGTATCTAAGATAAAGGAGGTTGTAAAAAAGATGAAAATAGGAAAAGCAATTAAACCTGATAATCTATATTGACGTTTAGAAGTTTTAGGTGACTAATATGTTTGGTAAGACTTTAAAGACTAAGAAAATATTTGATGAATAGAGGAAAGAGCACTAAGTACTGATTATAATAATAAAAGTGATCTTCAAAATTATTCTAATTATTATGGTATTAAACTCATGAGCTATAAAATTTCAGAAGATGGCGATTGAGCATGGATTGAGGTGTGGCACAAAAATATTGGAGAACCAATATAGTTTTATGCGAGGAAGGTATACTATGGAAGCTATTTTTCCCTTTTAGAGGTTAATGGAGAAGTATAGGGAAAAAAGACAGGATCTTCGTATAGTTTTTATTTATTTAGTGAAAGCATATGATAGAGTTACTTGAGAAACTTTTGATAGTTGTCAAAAAAGAAAAGTTTTCATTAGATATACTAATGTGATTAAGGACATGTATGATAGAACAATTATTACTGTAAGAACTACCGGCGAGATTACTCGGGAGTTTCCAATCATATAGGTTTACTCCAAAGATCTACTCTAACTCCTTACCTTTTTGCACTAGTTATGAATGAGCTTGCCAGGCATATTTAGTAAGATATTCGTTGATGTGTGCTATTTGTGGATGATATAGTTATAGCCTATAGTAGATGAAACTAAAATCAGCTTAATTGTCAGTTGGAATTATCAAGAAGTACATTAGATTTTAAGGGTTTTAAGTTCAGTAGGACTAGGACGACATGCATGGAATGCAATTTTAGTAAAATTGGAAATAGAGATGAAGGCATGGTTCATCGTACCACCTCATATTGGGCGATACAGGATGTATCATACTGTACCATCCTGTACTAACATAGATGTACCATATGGTACAGCATATTGATATTATAGTGGGATTTCATTGGTACGGGGTTGGGTACCAAGATGGGGAACCTTGAATGAAGGTATTGTGAAACTTGAGATCATAAAGTTTCTAAAAGTGCTTGTTTTCGATATTTGGGATCGATTATCCATATGAGGATATTGAATAGGATGTTATCCATAGGATTAAAACAAGTTGGATCAAATGAAAAAGTGCAATCGAAATATTATATGATCATAGGATACTTGCCAAGTTGCAGGGAAGATGTTAATGGATTGTTGTACGACTAGCCATACTTTATGGTACAAAATGTTAGACAGTTAGAAAACAACGTTTGCACAAGATGAGGATGATCATGAGAATGTTGAGATAGAGGCGTGATAGTACAAGAAAGAATAAGAAATGAAGTCAATCATAAAAATGTGGAGGTAGCACTGATTAAGGACAAATTATGAGAAGGATGACTTCGATGGTTTTGATATGCACAATGTAGGCCATGGAATGCACTAGCATGAATGACTGATTCGATACATGTAGAAGAAAAAAAGGATAGAGATCTTGAAAATCACATGGGATGAAGTAGTAAGGGAGGATTTGATATCTCAATAGCTCTTCAAAAGTATGGCTCACAAACGAGTGTAATGGGGAAAGTGGATTTATATAGCTGATCTTGGCTAGTTTGGGATTAAGGCTTAGTTGAGTTGAGTTGAAGACCTTGCAAAATTGAGGAAGTCAAGCTTCTCATCATAATTCTTACTTTTGTAGCAGTCTGCTTTCTTCTTTTGGCACTGAACAATTTGTGTTTTTAGCTATAAATATTTTTTTCGAGTTATGGTTTCTGCTATTTTTAGCATAGTCTTGATGCACTTCTGGCTGGCATCATATCTCATCTATTTATATATTAGTGAAAAGTTCTTTATTTATAAATTGAAGATTTATTTGTATTTGCCTTAATTATGACATACAGGTTCATCAAATTGCTCGCAACTTTAGAGATAAATGGATTCCTCGTACTATCAAAAGAATTGAGCCATCAGATAGGGAAGTTGGCCAACTAGATTCACTGCATTCCTACTGCAGTCGGTTTGAGTCATCCATGTACAGGCGTCGGCGTGATCACACAGCAAGACAAACTGATGCCATTGTCTGTGTTAGTGAAGCAGTCCAACAGCCAACATCTCCATGTTTAACTGATATCCCTGGAGCAACATCTTCACATCCTGAGCAACTGGTCTCCAGCTCTGCACCCTTGATGGATAACATTATGGCAAGCAGGACAAGAACACGCAAACGTAAGAGCAGGTGGGATCAGCCATCAGATATGACAGACCCAGATCCAAAAACCTTGTGGTCGGTTGAAGATAAAATTGTCGAAGCAGGCTCAAAGTTTACAAAAGCTACTCGTTCACAATCAGATCCTGGTTCTCAACTTGAGGACTTAAAGAAGGATTTTGGGACCCAGAGAGCGGAGAATAGTTCTTTTGATGAAGTTGCAAGTGTGGAGAATCTAATGCAGCAGAATGTCGATGATGAAGCACCCCCTGGATTTGGGTCTTCTCAGAAGGATCGCCATCCTCAGGTTTCTTCTGAAACTATAGTGGTTACAGGTGAAGTGGTAATGGGGTGCATACAGGAGAGATTCCTCTCAGAAGTAAGTGTGTCATATGGTATTCCTTTGGCTCTCGTGCAGCAGTTAGGATCCACTGAAGCTGGAGGAAACCAGACTCACCCACACTGGTTGATTGCACCCGGCATGCATTTCTATCCTTTTCCACCTCTTCCACCATATCCACGGGAAACATCCACTCCTGCAAGTCCAGCGCAGACATCTTCTAACCACAATATGACTCAGGCTGCCAAAGAAATACAGCTAACTAAGCGACGAATTGAAGAGTCTCAGATGACAGATCTGATTCTTCCGAGTGCATCAGGACAAAGGCCAGCGGATTTTGTTGAATCAAGGCCCAGGAACTCACACATCATTCAAAGAGTGGGATGGCCTTCTAATAGCTCTGGAAGGAGGTTTTTCCGACCACAGAGGTGGAACAACCCAAGGTTTCAGAGATGTTGCCTTCCTTGGCCACGGGAAGGCGATTGTCATGGCCACCTTAGTAGCATAAGAAAAAGGGATTCTGGTGTTGGTGCTGAAAATCCGAGGGATGGTAGTGGTTTATGTTCCTCAGAGTGTAAGCAATGATGATGTTAGCTCCAGTTGTCATCAACCACCACATTATTATTGATTGTGGTCATTTGATTGATTGAAAAAGGAGTGAGATAGCAAATAGGTGCTTCTTGATGTATTTGTAATTCTTTTCCATGCTAATATCTGTCAGATGCAATTTCGGTTTGTCCCGGGTGCAAACTAGTAAACTCTCTGAGGGCAGTTGATTTATTTTGAAGGTTATACAGCTTATTATATCTGTCAAACGAAGTCTCATTTAATCTGTTCCTTCTGTGAGCTTTATTTTCATCAATTCAGCTGTAGGGATGACCGTCTCTGATTGAAATCACGTAATAATCCACAAAGCAGATTAAGCATTTTAAGCCTCTTAACCTACTAGAGCCTTTTTTTTCTGAAAAAAAAAATAATTTCAGGTTCTATTCTGGTACTGGAGCAAACATGATTTCTTCGGTTATTTGTCTTTTGAAGTCACTGTAATCTCAGAGCATCATCTCGTGGTGCATCCTACATCTACTAGTTTCTTCTTTGCTCCTATCTCCTGGGTATGTCCTCTTTCATTTGCTTACCTTTTTCTATCATTAAAGTTGCACGTCCACAATGAACTTAGTGGCTTTAATTGTGTGGATTGCCAGGAATTCTTTAAAACCTCATAAGCTTCTCAGGCCTATTATATATGGTGTAAGATCCATACCAATTGCTAGTAATTGTTCATTACCTCACTTGCTGCCTGCTAAGTGAATTGACTAGAAGTGGCCTCCATCAACTGAATGCCCTATTTTATTTCTTTAAAGATTGGGAATATCCTGTTCTCATTTTTTGTTCGTATGTAATTAAGAGTCCCGTGCAACGTGACAGGATGTTGAGTCATTGTTGCAATGGATGTCGCCAATCATCATATGCTTTTAGCTATAGTTTATCCTTTCATTTAAGTCCACTCTGCTGTTGTGAATGCAATTTAGATTCCCAACGTGGATTATGTGGTCTGTTATCACTCTAGCACTTCCTAAATGGAACCTTGCGCGCCATCTGTAACATATCAATATTTGCTTTTTTTGGAATTTTTATTAATGCTGTGTGCCGTTAATGTTACATGAATTAATGTGACCCAAGTTAAACACTGACAAGGGCTATCAGCTTTGTTAAAATGTGCCTACGTGGACTATTTGTTACATTTGAACGTTGGGAGGATCCCTGAGATGAGGTTTTCTCTTTTATTCATACTTGTGGACTTCTAAATGAACAGAAAATCAGATAATTCAAAGATGCGAAAGGAGCAAAAATTATCAGACGTTTCCATAATTTAGTACTGCACAGGAGCAAAAATGATCA
Source organism: Cocos nucifera (assembly GCA_006176705.1). Taxonomy (NCBI): domain Eukaryota; kingdom Viridiplantae; phylum Streptophyta; class Magnoliopsida; order Arecales; family Arecaceae; genus Cocos; species Cocos nucifera. The sequence goes on along the minus strand of QRFJ01005262.1, from coordinate 146,211 downwards.
AATAGGAGGTTTCTTGAATTTCTTTTCTTTTCTTTTCTTTTTTTGGCTCTCTCCCTCTTTCCTAAGTGCAAGTGACTGGTGCATGCATTTTGATTGCTAATTTAACGTAGCTTTTATTCACCACTACTGTTGATCACCTCCTGCCCAGCTCAAGCATGGAAAATTTCATAATGCTCAAATCAGCTCAAAATGCTTGATGGTTTTACAATACCAAATCACGCCTTCTTCTCTCCTATTTGTAATTGGCTTCCTGGATCCTCATTCATCATGCAAAATGCTGAATAGGCTCAGAATATCAATTTCCACTCCATATTTTTAAAAATTATCCCGCGCAACTGAGTTGCGCTAAAACACCATAAAATTTAGACACCATGCTAAAAGGAAAGATGTGATAAAGCCCTTTATCAACAAAATATTAACAAAAGCAACGAGCATCACAACTCTTCTGCAACCATAACAGGCCATCAACGCCCATTGGCTGACAATGTCTGGAGAGAGACGAATGGCCGCTTCGGCCAAAAATAATTATATGAAAAATATATTCATATTGAATAAGGTTAAGTCATCTTACCTATTACATAGTATAAGCATTCAGAAATTTATATTATTTTATTTTATAATTTTTTTAAAAAAATTAAATTTTATGGGAGATTGTTAAAAAGAATCAAAAAGAAAAACTTAATTTTTTTTTATAATTCTCTTCCAAACATTTAATTTATTTTTTTAAATTTTAATATTTAAATATTTTAATCTTTTTATTATTATGATATTAATTTCTGATCGTTGGACTTCTAATTATCAACAGTTATGTGCATTTAATTTTATTTTTATTTTCCGACTATTGGACTTCTTATTAAAGGTTTTGACCGTTGGACTCTTTAAATGTCTTAATGGGTTAATAAAAACCTCAACGATCATAAATGGTCTAATAAAAGATCATATTGGATGGCTATAAAAGAACCATTTTGAGACTTGAATTTTACACATCCAATCCAAGCTCTCCCTATCTTCCTTCTAACTTCTCTTTAAGTTTTTTATCTTTATGATTATTTTTCTGGATACTAAAAGAATCTTCATTAATCTCTTCCATGATCGTGCTCGTAAGTAGAGAGATCCCAGTCTTATCTTGGGATAGTTTTTCTGAATTTTCTTATATGAGGGATAGGAATATGCCTTAGAACAGTATCCAACATGCTTCCAGATTTAATTATTTTTATGTCTTAATTTTTATAAATTATTTATATTTTTTATAATTAAAATTCTTATTAATCTTCTTAAATCATATTTGAAATTTTAAGTATTATTCCAACAATATTAAGAAATGCTCTCTATATGATTGAAAGTATATTGAGTTCTATTTGATAAGATGCTTTATTATATATAGAGCTTTTTGTTTTCATGTGTCACTAGTTTAATTACTTGTTCATTTTTTTTTAAGCTTCAATTGATTGTTTAATTGTACTCTTCATCTTAAAGGTTTATTGAAATTTTTTATACCTTTATTTTAATGATATGGCGGAACAATTGTAGGACATAGTCAATAAATTCTAATATATCTCAAAAATTATGGACGGCAGACAATTTTTCATTAGTCTACCTTCTAATACTTCAAATTATTTTTTTGAATCATGTTGCAACTAATCTTAATCTTGCAGATTGCCTTACAAAAGGCTTAAATAGGACTAAGATCTTAGAGTCATCGAGGAGGATAGGGCTTTATTCATAATGGATCTTCTAATAGTGAAAATCTAACCTTTGTGATAGGAGATTCCTTGAAGAAGGTTCAATGTGGTAACCATAAGCTAATTAGTTGGTCAAGAAGCACATATGATTTATCTGATATAGGAGTCATAAATTATATTCCATCTTTATGGTGATTAGTGCTTCTATGTAGTAGTTAGAAAGAGTTTATCTCTGAATGAGACTCAAGAGGTATTTTTCGAAATGTGACACTACACATATCATTGGAAGGGCTTACCTATATGAGAGTATCTGTACATGACCGCGGATATGAGATTAAGGCTATCTCTAGTAACTCTCATTAAAAATCGTGATATATATGCAAGACCATTCATGCACAAACTTGCGATGAAAAAACTTTGTACTATGTGTATGATAGTTAAATCTAGGTCAAAGAAATGTAGTTCAAGATCTGATTCACTCTGTTTTCTTCAGATAGAAACTATTTACACTAAGTAAGATTAAGTCATCTTATACATTGCATAATATAAGTATCCAAAAATTTATATTATTTTATTTTATAAATTTTTTTAAAAAATTAAATTTTGTGGAGGATTAATTGTTGGAGAAAATCAAAAAAGAAAACTCAAAATTTTTCTATAATTCTCTTCCAAGCATTTTAATTTCTTTTTTTAATTTTAATATTTTAATATTTTTATTATCATGATATTAATTTTTGACTATTAGACTCCTAATTACCAATGGTTATGTGCATTTAATCTTATTTTTATTTTCTAATTGTTAGGCTTTTTATTAAAGATTTTGACCCTTAAACTTTTTAAATACTTTAATAGGTAAATAAAAACTTCAACAATGATCATATTGGATGGCTATAAAAGGACCGTTCTAAGGCTTAATTTTTACATATCCAATCCAAACCTCTTCTTATCTTCCTTCTAACTTTTCTCTTTAAATTTTTTATCTTTGTGATTATTTTTCTGAATGCTAAAAGAGTCTTCATCAACCTTCTTCATGATCATGCTCGCAGGCGGAGGGATCCTGATCGCATCTTGGAATGGTTTTTTTAGATTTTACTGTACAAGAGATGAAAATATGTTTTAGGATAGTGTCCAACATGCTTTCGAATTTGATCACTTTTATATCTTGATTTCTATAAATTATTTACAATTTTTATGGTCAAAATTCTTATTAGCCTTCTTAGATCATATCTGAAATTTATATATGAAAATTTAAGTATAGTTCCAATAGGACCATGGCACTAAAAAGAGAAAAATGAGGAGAAGGACAATGGCACTAAAAAGAGAAAAGGAGGAGGTTATAGCTAAGGATTTAGATCCCGTCCCATGAGAGATCGGGATGGGGTAGCATTCTATATGTTGAGATAAGGTCATCCCACCATCCTAGTATTCCAATCGAGATAAATTAGGATATTCTTTATCTCAAGTGTCCAGATGCGGACACCAGCATGTCCCATTTTATGGAACAGTCTTTATCTTAAAGAATTTAAAACCTTGGGCACGGCATACCATCTCTCATCCCAAATCCACTTGTAATTAACAAAAGGATAAAACTAGAGAAATAACAGGACTACCGAGCGCGCGCGCACACACACACACAGAGAGAGAGAGAGAGAGTATGAACACCCTTTATCCAAGCATACTCATCAATCAAAACTTGATGAATGACTACATCTCCCACGCAAGTACTCCAAGGAAGTGTTTGCTTGATGAACGACCACATCTCCCTCGCAAAAACTTCTCCTGTGAAGTGTTTGTTGCAATAAAATCAACATATGGCTCTATGCTGCTGACCGAGAGTGAACCATCATCAATATCAAGCAGTAACATGAGACTGGATGTTAGAATCTCGAACTGCTGCTTCATCAAGCAATCCATCAAAGGAAGCACCGACTTGCGATCTTGCCCACTTGAATTTGTCCATATCTCCGTGCAGTAGCTTCCACGACTGCACTCAGGAGCAGCAGATATCTATAATTATATCGCGTTTAAATCTTAAGAATCCACTTCATTATAAAGAATAGCATGCCCCAAGGGCTTCTCTAGGTTTTCTAATGCTCAAATATCAGAAAATAGATTAATAAAGCTGAATTATGAGAAGTGCAAGGTAATTGAGATCTTACAGTTGCTATTCTGGGACAATACCGAGGAGTTCTGTTGATGCAGAGGGAAGCAGCCAGAATCAACTGATCACCGCTATAATTAATGCCAAAAGACGGATCGACCAGCTGTTTAACTTTTCCATCTCGTAGAATTGCCTTTGCCTGCCATCAGAATTTTTTAATAAAATCTCATATGGTCGTATACTATTTTACAGGGAAAATGGGATGTTGGACCATCTCCATAAACGAGCTATAAAGTAAAATCTTATATTTCCCAAGATGGCATGGCAAATCTCTAGATCAAAGACATATATATACATATATACATTCATTAAAACGAAAGCCAGCCTTCAGGCGGTTCTTTATCGAACCAAAATTTGGACAACCGAAGCATGCTAGAAAGAAAATTAGAAACAACTGAAGGTTTGGAAGGTATAAGAGTTTGCCTTGCTAAACAAATTAAAACACACGCGATGTTCTTCGTTGATGCAAGTAACTGACAACACAATACCTGCGGCTCAAAATCATCGGACAGGAGAATGTTCTTGTTTGATTGCACAAGTCTTCATAATCGAGAGCTTTCCATAAGAGAGAGAGAGCAGAGAAGAGAACGTATTTCCAATAGGATCCAAAACATCTGCAAGAAAAATTTGGACTTTGGTTAAAAAATCAAGAAAAGAAGCGCAAGGTTAGATTTTTCTTGAAGAAAATTTCATTAAACAAGAAGAAAAATTAGTTTTTTATAGGACAATTGTAGGGAAAATTGGAATTGTCGAGATTAGAAGCGGCACAGGAGCCTTTACCGGAGATGGCGGAGGGGAGGACGTGGAGGGCGACCGATGGGGAAGGCGACCTTGACGAGGGCCCACGTGAGGAGCTCCTGGCTCCGGGCGTCCATCTTGATCCCGACCACGACCGTCTTCCCTTCATCTTCTCCTTCTCTCCTTCTTCTCTTCTTCTTTTTCCCTTCTCCCGCCATCGGATGCCACCAAGATGCCAACTTTCTCCTCTTTTCAGCTTTCATCTTTGTTCTCTCCTGTTTTTATTCCAAAACGTTTCTAGTCTCCAGCGTTCAGGTCTCAATAGTTGCATATGATGCTGGCTGTATATTGTTCTGCCCGCGCCCAAAGATACAAAATGAGTGGGGAATGGTGTTTTATTTTTTCTTTTTTTTAAAAAAATAAATTTGTGGTGGGTAAAGAGGGATGGGAGGATTTGAGTACCGTGGAGTGCTGGAAATGGCTTAACTCCTTCACCATTTCGTTGGAGAGCAGGACAATATATTGTTGTTTGGGTTTTGGTTTTGGCAATCTCATGAACTCCTTTATCATTCGTGTCTTTTCCAATTTATATGATTATTTTTATTTTCTTAAAAGTTGATTATCGGAGTGTTTTTTAATTTAAAATAATATAAGCATCAAATATTATAATCTTTCTTTCTTTCAACAATTTGATTTTGCGTTTCTTTGATCTTTTTACCTAGTATAAAATTAGATCTATATAATTATTTTTATTTCTTTTAAAAGTTAATTAATTGAGGAATTTTTTAATCTAAAATAATATAAGCATCAAATGATTATCATAATATCATCTTTCTTTCTTTCAATAAGTTGGTTTTATGTCTCCCGTGATATTTCTACCTAGTATAAAATTAGAGCCAATTTGATCATTTAGGCAATAGTGGACAAATGAGTCTAGTTAAATATTACCAAAATTAGTCAATTATATCTTTAACATTATTATTTTTTAAAAAATTATGTACAATTTTTAGTCACTCCCTTTGTGATTCCTGTTTATCATTTTTTTTTTTTGATATGCATCCATGTCACGTTATTTTTCTTACCTTCTTAGTTTTTGCTTCGGATACATACATACATACATACATACATACATACATACATATATATATATATATACATACATATATATATATATATATACATACATATATATATATATATACATATATATATATATATATATATATATATATATATATATATATATATATATACATACATATATATATATATATATATATATACATATACATACATATATATATATATATATATATATATACATACATATATATATATATATACATATATATATATACATATATATATATATATATATATACATACATATATATATATATATATATATATATATATATATATATATATATATATATATATATATATATACACACACACACACACACACACATATATATATATATATATATATATATATATACATACACCCATTTGATGCGATCACGAAACATCAACACCAATCACAAATTTAAATAAAAGGTGTACAAATTCACAAAGCATCAAGAAACACATATCAACAAAATTTCCTATCAAGAAAAAAAAAAAAAGACAATAATCATATTAGAAAATGCTCCATTTTATTTTGTCCCAACTAATTGAAGGATAAAATGCTAAATAATGATTAAGACAAGATGATCATAAAACAAAAAAATATGTTATGGTTATATTATCAATTTATCCGATACTTAATCTTATCTCGTTATTCTTAAATTACAAGTGACATAATCCCTGTGGTGCATGTATCTCCTCGTTTACACGAGACATAAGCAGTCTTGGATTCTTCTTCCTTTTTCCAATGGATGCTAGCTCATCTCTATGAGTTAAACCAATCCAATGGCTATCAATGATACATTTACTATCTCTCAAAATTGAGTAATTATTGGTTATGATTGTCATTATCATTTTGCATTCTATGTAAGGAACATAATTTTTTTTTTTTTCTGTTCCTTGCCAAATTAAAGCCATCTTGTGCCTTAAATAATGGACAAAGGTGTACATGTTTTTCTAATATGTTTAGAAAATAATTGAAGACCAGTATTATGACCTGCAAAGGATTTGCTTATATCTGAAAAAAAATGAAGCTTTACCTCATTTCAGAATGTTACGTCAAATTATTAGCAAATTGAATTTTAAACAATAGTTCACTAGATGCGAGTAGGATGGATTAGTACCTGGGTATGAGATAAGCACCTCTCTTCTGCCAATGACCATCAACCACAAAACATCACATGTACCCAAGGAAACAAGAAAACACAATCCATGGATTCCATGAAACAAGAAAGAAGTCAAGCAACAAGTAAATACTAGAGCCACCTTTGCGATGAAGCACTATAAATCTAGACAATAAATTTAAAAACAAACAGTTCAAGAAAATACATAGCAAACACTATTGCCACCTTTGCGAGAGATGCATCTCAAGATAGAAGAAAACACATCAAGGATGACTTTTCTTATACATGGAAGATAAAAACACAATTTAAGGAAGAGAGCAGCAGCAAAACATGCAATCTGCTAGAGAGCAAGTCAATCTAACCAACTGGATCGGACCTCATCAAGTACACCCTTGGTTTCTTATTCACAAAGTTCCTTCAAAAAATATATTAGAGGAACACATATCACTAATATTCCAACTCTTGCTTCTATTATACATTTTTTTCCTTCAACCAGCCGCCTTCAGATGCTTCTACCAAACAACCTTTGGTAGTATCTAGTACCTTCTAAACAAGCTTCTTATGCCAAGAAAGAACAAGGTCTTCATAAATGTCCTATGCTTTCTCCATCCTGAGAAATACTTTCCAATGACCACCTTATAACTAGGTCTGTGCTTCACCAAGTTATAGTACTCTGCTATATTTGGCCTGCAACTGATGTATTCCTTTTCCAGATTTAGAAGAGTTATATGAGCCAGCACTGGAATAAACATGGAATCAGCCATAGTGAATTCATCGCCAGCGATATATTTTGTCTCATTCAATTGCATTTCTGCATTATCGAGAAGTTCAGCCAGTTTTTCCTCACTCTGTTTCACAATATCAGGATTCTTCACTTTGTCTTCAGTATCATAGGCCTCTTGAAGTTTCAGATGATACATACTGGCTAGATCAGGAGCTTCGGCCATGCGAGCAATCACTACTCGCCGAACAAATTTGGAAACAAATAGGCGATACTTGTTGGGGACATGAGAGAGGGTGAATATCTTTGAACTCCAACCTTCGATCTTTTGCATCCATTCCATACCTTCACTACTAATGGGTTTATCCTCACCATTTAGAGAGACTGTGAGTCTGTCTATGTACCTATAAAGTCATGTGCTACTTAAGAGACAGTTGCTTCCATAATAAATCTCATGTGGTAACAACAAGATAAAAAAATATTGGAGTAGAGAAGCATAAGAAACTTACTGAATTATATCAATGGCTCGAAAAATGATGTGGGCGCCATTTTGAAAAACAGGAAGTTTTGCAGATGGATTCATGTGAAAGAATGAGGCATCCATGTTCTTTCCTGTCAGAGGATTAACATGGTATGATGTATAATCTATTCCTTTCTCTTCCAATGCTAGCCGCACTTTCTGGCTTTCCATGGAGTATGGATGATGATATAGCTGCATGACTGTGTCAAAATTCTACAAAACGGATTACTACTGATTCTACGAAAAGATATGGACCGAAAAGTGACTGAAATATTTGCAATACGGTTAGATTCATTGGAGTATCAGATAACTAATAACAACAATCTAACCAAAGTATTCTAAAGCCACTCCATGGCATATATTAAAGCTAAAGGTGGCCATAAGAAAGGATAGCTGGTGTGAAAATGGATTGAATATGGATCAGATGTTGGTATATCCGTACTCATATACAAATTTACTCACTTGATATTACTACAGGTGTGGACATTAAATGGATACTAAAATTTGGAAATTTGTATTTCTCTAAATGGACAGGGATGCATGTTAGTTATTAATCATATGGAATTGGACCTAAATCAGATGTTACTTTGGAAGCAAAATGAATGGATAGGGATGCATGTTAGTTATTAAGCATATGGAATTGGACATAAATCAGATGTTACTTTGGCTACAAAATGGATTTGAGGGAAATTGGCTACAAAATGGATGTTATATTAAAGTTCAATGACAACATCTAAAACTAAATGATATAATTACAAAGAAGAAACAATGAAAGAGTTGCAGTTTAAGTACCTGCCTACAATTTTAGAAAGCATACTTGCAAGATTGTGAAAATCTAGATAAATAGATGTTTTTCTTTTATTAAGACATAAAGTAATTGGATATCTGAATCCAAATCCAAAAAAGTTAGTGCCATATCTGTATCCAAAAGTTTTTTGATCCTCGTATCTGAATCCGATCTGATACAAATTTTTATATCATCCTACATGATTCTGAAATGAACATGGATCTAGTCAGATTTTATTCAACCCACTTTCAGCCCTAAAAGATAGCCACAGTTTGCATGAAGTTCAACAGGGGAACCAGATCTCATATTGGATTAACTTTCCTTTCATAAATTGTCTCATTTGAGATCCTCTTATTTTGCCCTTGTATTTATCCAATATCATATATCAAACCTATTAATTTTTTTCATTTTATTCAGTCAACTCCACATCCATTGGAGTGGAAGCAATAGTGCAAGAAACTACTAATGACAGGCAAAACATGATCACAAAACATTTTTTATAGAATTAGAACCGTTAAATGTCACACTCACATATTATATTTGAAAACACAATATAGGTCTGTGAATAAAATAGCCACATACAACATCTCTTACATCCTTCCTCATTGTAACAAATAAGAAGAATATACCCATCAGAGTACTAATATTACAAAGCAAAGTCTTCGGGAAGAAGTCTGAGAGCTCTTAGCATGTGCGAGGAAATCGGCATGCAAGGGGATAATCTAGATCAATCTGCTTGGGCTATTCAAGAGTTGCAATTTGCTATGGTAGAGACTGCAAGGCTAAAGTTGGAAATAACACTGCTAGGAAATTAATTTCATCCACCACAAGTTATTGGTTGAAGAAATTAAGGATTATATCTTGTTTCTTACTCTTCCAAAGAGAAAGAAACTCCAGGGAAAATCTCAAAGCCACTAATCAAACATTGATTAGTAGGATCACGAGACTAGTTAGCATTAATGAAGACTTGGAGACTTTGAGAAGGAGGTTAAGAATGGAATTGACTAGTAGCAGTAAATGACATTAGTTTATGTTGAGGAAGCTGCAGAGTGGTGGGAAAAGAAACAATGACAAATTCAATCACCACAAGGACAAACATGCATAACATCTAGCCTGGCTGGTCAAGGAAACAACCCATCAACTTACTATAGACGTAATGAAGCTTGAATGAAGCTATGTACTATAGACGTAATGAAGCTTGAATGAAGCTATGTACTATAGACGTAATGAAGCTTGAATGAAGCTATGTAATCACCAAAAAGCTAATAATAAACAATTTCATATCAGTTTTATAAGTGTATTATTGAAGAGACTGCAGATGATTAGTTTAAAGATGAATTCTTCTTGTATAGTAATTATCTCAAGATAAGCAAATTCAAGGTACTTGCAATAGTTAGCTTCAACAAACAGAAAGTGGTAGAAGCACTGTAACCAATCATGAGCATGTTGTAAAAGTAGTGTATTGTGAGATGAGCATCATAACTATGATAGGAACTGATATGTGCAGCACCACATGTTATTAAGTCTAACTACTTAGACTTAGTAAAAGGGGCATCAATGATATTGTACTTGGCATCCTCAGGGCAATAAGCACTATAGATGACATGTAGAAGTCCCGTGAGAGGCTGTCCAAAGATCCCAGAGAGATTTATTGGAAAATAAGCACTTTTTTCACTCTAATGAAAAACCAACCACAAATCATAGTAACAGAAGACACAAATTGGCATCTTCACTTAGGGGAGAACTTGCCATAGTCAATATCATATATCTCAGTAGCAACATGAGCTGCACGTGAGTTATATTCCCCTCGACCAAGTCTTTTGAGTATCTCTTCATCATTCAAACAAGTTTCCAGCTTACAGGAACCTTTTACTTAAGATTATGCCCCTGAGGCCCCTTTAGATATAGATACGCTAAGTAAAGCACTCTACCATTTTGATTCAAAACCAGACTATTGTCAATATGATCCAAAATTTCATCAAAGTTATTCCCTGTTGGTGCCTATTATATACTTATGAAAAAGCAAAGACCACAAACGTGATGTCAATGCCTGGTTGCCCATATAAGTAGCATTCACACTAGCATGAAGATTTTTCACTTGTGTAGGAATCCAATATTCTAGCCTACTCAGATGAATGATGCAAAAAGTGTAATGGAAGAACTTCTCCACAATACGATAAAAATTAAAGGGGAGCTAAGCAACTGCGGATAAACAAAAAATGCTCAGAAGAGACCTTTTCTTGGTTGAGGACTAACCATAATGCATCACATAAACGAAAACATCTTCTATTTAATATATTAACTGTGATGCTTGAACATTCACACAGCCTCAATAATCTAACTCCAAAACAAGGACAAAGCTAGAATAGCAATTTCTTTTAACCTTCACCCATGAGAAATGATCCCGAGGTATCAAACCAGTTATTCTTAGCATCAGATAGAGCTCATGAGCATATTGATCACCCAAGAATCCAAATTTCCATTCAATGTAGCTACTCGAGGGAATAGATCAAGACGCCATGAATCATGAAGCCAAAGAAGTCGGCAGAAATATCATTCCTGACACTATGATCGATAATATCAAGGTATATTGTCACTTACTTAGACCGATAAATCCAAGTAAAATTGCTATATCCTCGATTCGAAGAGAAGAGATAAATATGAATGGAATGCTAATTCATAAAGATCCAGCTCTTATAGAATTGATAAAAAAGGAAATATTGATTGTCGAACCGATTCGTTTATCTATAAAAAGGGATGGAAAATTTATTATACATCAAACCCTAGGTATTTTATTGATCGATAAAATTAAGCACCAAACTAAGAGAAAATGTATAAAAAAAAAAGATATGTTGACAAGAATAATTTTGATAAATCCGTTGCAAGACACGGCAATATGCTTACGAACGGAGACAAAAGTAATTATGATTTCTTTGTTCCTGAAAATATTCTATCTCCTAGACGTCGTAGAGAATTGAGAATTCTAATTTGTATTAATTCTCTCAAGGTTCATACTGTTTTACAAAAGAGGACTATGTTTAACCAGCGGTGAAATCTCGCAAAAACAAAGCACTCAAGCGCCACCTCTAATGCAGAAGAACCCCCATGTATTTATTAAGAGATGCAGAACCATCCAAGGAGTATTACAAATTCTCCAAACTTACAAACAAGCAAAATTCTAACAAAAACAAAAAAGTAGAACTCTTAAAATAATTATAATCAGTAGTGCGTTCCAGAGAGTTACGCAATTAATCCCTGAGGCATCAAAATTTGCAACATGAAATTCATCCATAACCCAAAAAAAAAAATCCTTTGAGTAAAGAATTCGATGAACCATTCCTTCTCTGCAACTGTTCTTGAAAATTACTGAAAGAAAACCATATTAATCGGAAAATTAAACCATGACAAAGAGAAGGAGAGGAGCATACCGGGTAGGGGAGGGAGAAGACTGGAAGAAGGGCTGGCGAGGGGAAATCTTCGGGAAGATTCGCCTTTGCGCCGCGGCAAAGTTTATACTTCCTTTCTTTCGCCTTTTAGCCGACTCTGTTTTTTAGCTTCTCCTTTACATGTATACAAACAACGGTGCAGTACGTCCAGCTTTGTCGTGAAGGGCTGCAACTGATAATTAAGGAATTAGCCCCCATCCTTGGGTAAAGAACTGAACTAACCTAGCCGGCATTAAAAAAAAGAAACAGGTTAATGGCAACTAAAACTATTCTAGGTTTTCAAATTTGTATTGTTTAATGGCAACTAAAATTGTAATATTCTGGGAGCCACTAGTTGTTTGGTGGATGCTAAGATTGCAAATGATAATAATATCCGTGATCGATGTATGTGGTAGGTAAAATTATTGTATATAGGAGAAGCTAAAGCTAAAGCTATTAGAATAACATTTTGATGACTGACCTAGGAGATTGAAATGTCCTTATCAGAATGTTCTTTGAAGGGCAGCAGTCTCGAAGAGAGTAAAATATTTTATTTGATCGGCACTGAAAAATAAGATGCACATTTATGAGATGCTTGGTAAGAAAAGATGGAACATTAGGCTTTTATGCATATTTTATGAAAAGAGATCTGAAATAATCCATCATTTAATGGCATGATGCTATTTTGTTCGTTTTATTTGGAGAACATTGAAGATCCAATTAAATTTGAGATTATGGCCTATTAATTTGCATGATCTTTGGTCCAGTTGAAAAAAAAAGAAGTAGAAAATGCTTACTAATAGTATAGGAAGTCAATTAATGACAGTCATTTGTTGGAGTATTTAGATGAAGAGAAATAATCAAATTTTTTTGAGGAAGATCGGCTTAATTTACATCACATTGCAGAAAATTCTTTATCTTTATCGATCTTAGAATCATCTTTATTCAGAGAAGAAGAAGAAATTACATATACAGCTCGGGGATCAGCTTGCTTCACTTTCTTCCAGTAATTCTGTACATTTGTCTTCAACTTCATCCAATATTATGGTCTAATCTCTGTTTTGGTTCTTTTATTTTTTTTCTTATGCTTGTTTGCTTCTTCCCATTTCACCATCAGGAAAAAAAAAAGAAAAAGAAAAAGATTGACTCCACTTAATATGCAGGCCATCTCCCATTGTTGCCCTTTGGTTTGGTTGGGCCAAATGCTAATAGTAACTAATCAAAGCATCTATTTGTTGAAAATTAAGTAATATAATCATGAATAAATTTGTAAAGAGAAGGAGGTACGAAAATATGCTAAACTCACATAAATAACTTTCTTCATTTGCTAGCTTAGTGATATTAAAAAACCATGAGACACCACTGACCTTTGTAATCTTCTCATCATTAGCATTAGGATACCATCATTTGAAATCCATTGCATTTTCACTCTTAATTCTTACATGATGAAGTATGAACTGGTTTTCGTAGAGAAGAAGAACAATAAAAGAAGAGAAATCATTTTGATCCATGCCATAATTTTAAATTTTTATTTTCTCTTATTTATTATGTTATAAAAATATATATATTTTGAATGTAGCAATTGCAATGGATTCATCTAGCTTCGAAGGAAGACTTATATGAATGATGTACTAGCTTTACAAATTACTATTCTTATCATTATTTTCATTTGCTTAATCTTGCCATCTTCCCTTTTTTGCTATAATCATAACCAGCAACCTATAAAATTGATTTGCCCAAATATAGCAGTATCTGCTTGCTTGTTGTCACTAGAAAAACTCATACATACACAGACACATGCTTATTTATGAAGGAAATGTAAGTTCCAACCCTGCTGCAATCTCATATACAGCAAAAACTACAATATCTGATTAATTAGATAAAAGTTCTTGTAATGAAGAAATTTATTTTTAAATAAATTACTCAATTTTTTTTAAATTTAGATATAAATTATACTTACATCTAGAAGTTTGAAAAATACATCATTATATCATTGAGGTTTACTTTTAACCTACAAAAACTCTCCTCCCGCATGGGTTAAAGTATAGATTAAAAATAAATTTTAAAGATATATTGATATATTTTTCAAACTTCTTAATATAAGTATAATTTACATTTAAACTCAAAAAGAGTTTTATAATTTATTTTTTATTTTTAATCATAATTTTTTCTAATTTTTTAAAAGATAATATGGATGTTAGTGCAATATTAATTCCGTTTCAGATAGATTTTATCAAAATCAACCATCAATACCTTTTTTTTTTTTTCCTTTTAGTTTCAGGCCAATGTCAAAATCCAGTCACGTCTCCTTCCACAACCAGCTCATGCAAATTGAGCACTAGAATCATAAAGCAACCACTCAAAACCAAAAAGAACTATAACCCATACTTTGGGAAATGAATGTTCACAACTTTATGAGGGAAACCACCCCCTTGTTTTGATACCCCAACTAAGATCGCTTCCCTTTTTATCATGTGGCACTCCACATGCCACATCTCTTTGCTCAGCTTTCCACCACCACCCTTCATTCCTCTGTCCCTTCTCTTAGCTGTAAGAAAGTAGCACATCAGTTGCAGCTCATATAGGCATCCGATCCTCGCGGTTCGGGAGGTTACACCACGTCATTCCCGCCGGACCACAGTAATTCCCAATAGAAAATCAACTCGTGTCCATGTGTTAATTATTTGGACCAGATCAAATGAACCATACTTTTTTTTTTTAATTTATTTTTTAGTTTTTATAAGCAGAAACCATACCACTATAAGTATAGCCCATAAAATTAGAAAATAAAAAATTTTATAGAGCCCATAGGCACACCTCATTCTATCATCAAGTTCGATCTTCGGTGTACTCAATAACATAAGATACGATCTAATCTATCATACTGCTCATCTTTTAAAGGATATGCCGAATAGATACTGTTGGTGCGGACAATCATTACTAGCCATGTGGCAGTATTAGAAAAAATATCGATCCAGATGATTGCTAAAACATAATGACAAACATCAGCTCTAGGTCAACAAAATATCAATCTGAAACTCCTCAATCCATACCACGGCCAAGTATGGTGCATTGCTCTAATAGTAGATCCAGATCGACAATATACCAATTATACCAGCCAGACCAGCAAGTCACCATCCTCAATGATATCTGGATTGAATCATTATAAATCAATATTGATTTTCAACCAACCTTAGATGGACCGTACAGGATGAGATCAGCAGTTCATTATTCTAAAAATCGGTGGCTTGCCTCTCTATCCGCAGTCTTTCCATCGAAGATCCAATTTATACTGACCTCAATAGTAACAATAATCTACTTAACAGCTGAGCACAAGATCGGATTTATTTTATCCTTACCGCCAGCTCTATCATCTTGAGATCGGCAAAATACCTATATCGCCAATATAGTAAAAAAAGTACCATCCAGTTTTATTCTGATGAGATCGGTTAAATACCAACCTTGCCATACCAGCGAGATCGGTAAAATATCGATCTCGATATGATCCAAGACTGATTGAGCACCAGCCACTTTCCAATCAAATCACAGCTATCCTTTAGTCGTATTACAACTACTTGCCATCTAGACAAACAGTCTATAGCTGCTATCCAATTGGCCATTTTGTTAAAACAAACTAATGATCTGATAAACTTTTCTTAAGACTTAAGTAATTTTTTCTATAAATAAAGAGGCAAGGTATCCTTTCGAAAGGTAAGTTCTGATTCACGGGATCAAAACTTTGCTGAGATCACTCTCGACTTTCCCATTGAAGGAAGATCAAACTACTACTCAAACCCTTTTTAAATTTTCTTCTAGCCTTCCATTTTCACTATCTGTTCTCAAGGCCTTAGCTGACTTAAGCATCGAAAGATCCTAAACTGGAGGGTACCCCACCAGTTTTTGAAACTTTCTTACAGGTTGGTCTGTGATCACATCGACCAACACCAAATCAGCACTCCAACACGAGTTTTTCTCAGCAATCTAAAGTCTTGCAGCAATAGTTGATGCTAGAGGAAGAAAGCTTTTATCCAAATTTTGTGGAAATGGTAAAGAAGGCACAGAACTCGGCTCCATCTTCTCCAAGAGCCCCTTCGGAGATAGTTCAGTCCCATCCTCCGATAATAATCGATCCATAATAGTTCAACCTTTTGGTGCAATAGGTTCAGACCCTCATCAATGCCGTGCAATAGCTCCAACAACAGAGCGACAGCAAAAATCTATTATCCAAGAGGCTGCATCATGAACCAACCATCTTTTAGTCCCTCAAGAATTCCATCAGGAGTATTTTCTTGATCAAGAAGAATAATCCTGTGAAGCTGAATCAACTCCTCATAGTAAGAAGCCGCAATAAGAGACAAGTCTTGAGCAGAAGATTCAAGATCTTAAGAAAAGATTGAAAGAGGTACAGCTTGGAGGACCTTCTTTTAGTAAGAAGGATTTTCACCTCACATCCCTATTTTCTATCGAAATACTGAGTGAACCAGTTTTCTCTTGGTTCAAGATGCCTACACTAGAGCTAGTCAACGATTTCATGGACCCTCAAAACCATTTTGAGGGATATAGAGACGTTATGAGGCTTCAAGGAGCATTCGATGCCCTTCTCTGCATGGCCTTCCTCATCACTCTTAAGAAGTCTGTGAGAGTATGGTTTTTTGGACTCCACCCAAGGTCCACCTCTTTTTTTGATAGCTGGGTAGGCTCTTCGTGGCCTATTTCGAAAGTAACTGTCTTCACTTAAAGCACACGAATAGCCTTTTTCCATAGTGCAACAGGAGGATGAGTCCCCCCATGAGTACATGACCCATTTGAATGTAGCTATTTTGGAGGTAAAAAACTTTAATGAGTTCATTGCCATGTCAGCATTAAAGCGGGGACTCAGGAGCTACCATCTAATCTTCTTTCTTAATAAAAACTTTCCAAAAAACTGTAAGAAAATGTTAACCCAAATCAGGAAGTACGCCCATGCAGAGGAAGAAGAAAAACTAAACAAGAAAGAGAAGAAAAATAAAGAAAAGAAGAAGCGGCCCCGTGAGGAAGGACAAGAAAAATAGGGGAGCACCAGTGAACAACCTCAAAAAAATTTGAAGTCCCAAAGTCCACCCTAACTACACTTTTCTGTCTGCCCCTCTATCATAGATCTTGATGGAGATTGAGAATCAAGAATATCTCCGTCATCCCAATCCCATAAAAGCTCCATCTACTAAGAGAGACAAAAGCAAATTCTGCTGTTTTCATCGAGACCAAGGGCATAATATTGAAGAATGCCGCTAGCTCAAGGATGAGATTGAGGCTTTGATTCACCGAGGCTATCTCGGTAAATATGTCAGAGATTGGGCAAGTCAAGCCCTAGAGCCATGCCAGAAGCCCGACGATACTGTTGAGCACAACTGATCGACTACTGGAGTCATCAATATGATCTCGAAGGGCAATGGCTCCTGGAGGGCATCTAAGAGTTCTTCTCCTAAGAGATAATGCCTCAAAAATATTGTATCCTTTTCTAACCATGACACCTAAGGGGTTCAAACACCCTATAATGATGTTGTTGTCATTTCTATGATAATAGCAAATTATGATCTAAAAAAAAAATTTAGTGGATAATAGAAGCTCAACAGACATATTATTCTATGATGCTCTCTTAAAAATGTGTTGATCCCAGGTATAATTTTGATGAATAACAAAATATTTAAGTCTATTTTGAGTGCTAATATTTTGGTTGAAGTATTTAAGATAAAGTTTAAGAAGACAAGAATCCATCTCAATAAAGCTCCATGTTTTTGATCGAAAGAACCAAAAAAGAAGAACAAAAGAGATCAAGCCAAATGTGTTTCAAAGAGTATTAGATCAAGAATAATCAAAAGAAAAGCTTAGAGTTGAATTCAGCAAAGTTTCAGCAATTGGCATAGTCAGGAGTCGATCAGGAGTCGACCAGGGGTTGACTCATGGAGGAGTCGACTCATGAAAAGTGGGAGCCGACTCCTGACTCAGTAAAGATGTCAGTCCAAGAATAAAATATTATATACTTCATCTTGCAACTGGAGTCGACTCATGAAATTTGGGAGCCCACTCCGGCATGCAGAACTGGCATGGGACAGAAATACAGAAGATCAGATTTTTCACTCTGCAGCTGGAGTCGACTTTCGAGTTTCTAACAGTCCCAACGGCTAGTTTTTAGAACTATCTAGATTTTATTTTTCATCCTCTAAATGAATTTTTCTGATGTTCCAATGGCTATAAACCTATTTTTGGACTTTCCAGCTTGGATTAGAAGGCTTTTAAAATCGGATTAAGGCTGGAGAACTCAATATATAAAAGCAAGAAAGTGGGAAATATAAGCAATTTTTGAAAAATCTATGTGCAAGCCAAATAGTAAACATTCAAGAGCCTTCATTGCTGTTCAACTACTTATTCAACTATGCAATCAAGGCATTTTCAAGAGAAGGAAGGGAGCATTCATTACTAAAGCCCTCCAACCACTCATCTTGTGCATTAAAGCTTCAAATATGCTCTTCAAAGCAGTTCATTTTTAGGTTTAAATTTATGCAATTCTGAAATCATTGTATTTCAAGCTTCAAAGGACCGAAATTTGGGGGATAGGCTCATCCAAGTCTTGAATTGGATTTATACAAGTCTAGGAGTGGCTTGGGGTTAGGTTTTAGTTGGTTAGCCCATAAAATCAACTGAATTTTGATTGTGAGTCTGATGAAAATAATCTTGCTGTAATCTTAAAGATTATAGTGGAATTCTCAAGTGAAGTGCTTGAGGAGTGGATGTAGATGTTGGATTTGACATGGAACTACTATAAAAACTTTGTAGCTTTGTGTGTGTGATTATTTTTTTTAGTTGCTATTATTTTTTGTATATTTAAATCACTGCATTTTCAGCATATCAATATTCAAATTCTGCATAAATACTTAGTAATTAAGAAAACTTTTGAAAAATCCAATTCACCCCCCCTCTTGGGTTGTTCTTCTGGGCAACAAATGATATCAGAGCAGGTGCTCTCATATTATTTATTGTTCATTTAATTTAGAGTAATTGATTAAAATGACAACCCAATTGAATATCTCCCTAATGGAAAGGCAGTCCACAAATAGGCCTCTTTTGTTTAATGGTTCTAAATACACATATTGGAAGACACGCATATACATATTCATTCAAGCACTTGATTATGATCTATAGAGTATCATAATCAATGGACCACATACATCCATAATTAGCATTGAAGGTAACATAATTCCTAAATCTGAAAGAGAATGGGATGAAAATGATAAGAAGTTGGCTCAATTGAATGCTAAAGCAATGAATGTGCTTTATTGCTCACTAGATGCCAATAAATTCAATCAAATTTCTACTTGTATTTCAGCCAAAAAAATATGGGATAGACTTGAGGTTATTCATGAGGGTACAATCAAGTAAAAAAATCTAAAATAAATATGTTAATGCATAAATATGAACTTTTCAAAATGGAATCAATTGAAAGCATTACCGAAATGTTTACCTAATTTACTGATATTATAAATGGACTTAAAAGCTTAGGAAAATCATACACTAATAATGAATTTATAAGAAAAATTCTTGGATCTCTTTCTCGAGCTTGGGAGGTAAAGGTGACGGCTATACAAGAAGCTAAGGACCTTAACACCTTGTCCTTTAAAGAGCTTTTTGGTTCTCTTATGACACATGAGTTAACCATGAAGTAAAACATGAAGGATGAAGCCAAGAAAAAAAAAATCGTGGCCCTCAAGTCGATAGCAAAGGAAGAAGATGAAGAAAGTGAAGATTCCGAGGAAGGAGATGATGATGAAGAAATAACTCTCCTAACCAAAAAATTTAGAAGATTTATAAGAAAGAAAAGACCAAATTTCAAGAGAAGATCCTTCTCCAAAGATGAAGCTAGTAAGGATCGAGAGAAAGACAAAGATAAGGAGCAGCATACATGTTTTGAATGTAAGAAATCGGATCATTTCAAGGTAGACTGTCCTCTATTGAAGAAGTCCTTCCAGAAAGTAAAGAAGAAAGCAATGATGGCAACATGGAGTGATAGTGAAAAATCAAGTTCAGATGAAGAGGGATAAGAAATAGTTAATTTTTGTCTCATGGCTCAAGAGGATGAGATAACACTTAATAGTCAATTTGAATTTTTATTTGATGAATTATAAAAAATATTTTATAAATTATATGATGATCTTAAAAATTTAATCCTAAAAAATAAAAATCTAAAATCAATCAATCAAAATCTAATCAAGAAAAAAGAGAAAATATTGAGAGAAAAAGAGCTTATTTTTGTAGAAAATTAGAACCTAAAGGAAGAACTTGAAAAATATAAATTCATAGTTGATAAGTTTACATTAAGTTCTGAAAAAACTACAGTTATTACTTAATAATCAAAAAGCTATCTTTAACAAAGCAGGAATTGGTTTTAGAACTCAAAAGAAATAAAAATTTCTAAAGAACCTTTTTGTAAATGATACATCTTTGACTTCACAAAAATCAATCTATTTTTGCTGTGAAAAAATGGGACACAAATCCTATGTTTGCAATTTCAAAAAAATAAAGAACAGTCCAAATATTAAGAAAGTGTGGGTTCCTAAAGAAACCATGGTCACTAATCCTAAAGAATCCAAGATGATTTGGGTACCTAAAATCTCCACTTAATTTTTGATTGCAAGTGTATCTTGTAGCCGATAGAAAGAAAGAAATATAGTATCTAGATAGTGGTTGTTCAAGGCATACGATGAGTGAGAAGAAGCATTTTATCACTCTTGAGGCTAAGGAAGGAGAAATTGTGATCTTTGGTGATAATAGCAAAGCACATATCATTGGTAGTGATAAAATATGTATTACTTCTTCTATCTTTATAGATAATGTACTTCTAGTAGATGGATTAAAGCATAATTTATTGAGTATTAGTCAACTTTATGATAAAAAATTTAAAGTTATTTTTGAATCACTTATGTGCATTGTCACTAGTCCTATTGATAATAGCATAGCTCTTATTGGATATAGGTATGGCAATGTATACTTAGTAGATTTAGATGACTCTTCTACTAAAAGAAGCTAATGTTTAATTGCAATGAATGCTAAGATTAATGAAAATAGTTAGCTATGGCATCGTAAACTAGGACATGCTAGCATGGATTTAATTTCTAAATTAATCAAAAAGGATCTTATAAAAAGTTTGCCAAAATTTAATTTTAAGAAAAATAAAATATGTGATGCATGTCAATTAGAAAAGCAAACTAGAAGTTTTTTCAAATCAAAAAAATATTATTTCAACTTCTAGACCCTTTGAACTACTTCACATGGATTTATTTGGATCAACTAGAATCACAAACCTAGGTGGTAAGAAATATGGACTTGTAATTATTGATGATTTTTTAAGATTTACCTGGGTTTTATTCTTAGCACATGAGGACGAAGCATTTTCTATATTTACCAAGTTTTTCAAGAAAGTTTCAAATGAAAAGAATCTCTCTATTGTTTGTATTAGAAGTGATCATGGAACGAAGTTTGAAAATTAATATTTTAAAATTTTTTGTAATAAAATAGGAATTGAATATAATTTTTCTGCTTCTAGAATACTTCAACAAAATGGGATTGTTGAAAGAAAAAATAGAACCCTAGAGGAAATGATCCAAACCATATTATGTGAAAGCCATCTTCCAAGATACTTTTGGACTGAAGCTATCAATACAGCATGTTATGTTCTAAATAGAGCATTAATAAGGTCGATATTAAAGAAAACCCCTTATAAACTATGAAAAAATAGAAAATCAAATATTAGCTACTTTTATGTTTTCGACTGCAAATGCTTTGTTCTAAATAATGGCAAAGATAACTTAGGCAAATTTGATGCAAAATCTGATAAAAATATTTTCTTAGGATATTCCACCTCTAGCAAAGTATATAGGATCTTTAACAAACATACACTAATTGTTGAAGAGTCTGTACATGTGGTGTTTGATGAAACTAATAATTTACCATCTAGAAAAGAGGATATAGCTGATGATGATGCAGGAATAATTGAGAAAGGAATGAAAGAAGTTACATTCAAGGAGCCAACAACTCAAGTTGACAAAGAAGAGAAAAAAATTGAACCTAAAGATGAAAATCTTGATGATACTCAAGTTCAAAGCCTACCAAAGGAATGGAGGTATGCACTTGGCCATCGCAAAGATCAAATTATTGGTGATCCATCACAAGGGATAAGAACTCATGCATCTTTAAGGAATGTCAATAACTATCTAGCCTTTGTATCTCAAATTGAACCTAAAACTACAGAAAAAGCTAAAAATGACCCAAACTGGATAAATGTAATGTATGAAGAATTAAATCAGTTTGAAAGAAATAAAATTTGGATCTTAGTTAACAGACCAAGTGATTATCTAGTTATTGAAACTAAATAGGTGTTTAGAAATAAATTAGATAAAAATAAAATAATTATTAAAAATAAAGCTAGATTAATAGCCAAAGGATATAATCAAGAGAAAGATATTAATTTTGATGAAATCTTTGCTCTTGTTGCTAAATTAGAGGTAATTAGGTTACTACTTGCATTTGAATGTTTTATGAACTTCAAATTATACCAAATGAATGTTAAAAGTATATTTTTAAATGGATACATAGTCGAAAAAGTTTATGTAGAACAACCACCTGGATTTGAAAGTCATGAATATCCTAATCATGTTTATAACTACATAAGACACTCTATAGTTTAAAACAAGCCTCTAGAGCATAGTATGAAAGACTAAGCAAATTTCTAATTGAAAATGAATTTTCTAGAGAAAATATTGATAAAATTTTATTTCTAAAAAAGAGAAATAAAAACTAATTAGTAGTGCAAATTTATGTAGATGATATTATTTTCGATGCTACTAATGAAAGTCTTTGCCAAGAGTTTGCCAAGCTTATGTAGGAAGAGTTCGAATGAGCATGATGTTAGATATATGTGCCCTAGAAGCCAGAATTGGCTGACACTTATAATACACTTCTAGAGGCAAAATTATAATTTTGACAAAAATCAATAAACTGAATTATTTTCTATCACATATGTGTATTTAGCGTCTGTGATACATCCTTTGAGTTAATGGTAATGATAATTCATATTTTTAAGAGTTAAAAATTTAAGACACGAATAATCATTATTAACTCATAAAATGCTCCCGACCATAGGATCATCACAAGGATGGTGATTGATCTGGAAGGTTGATGTACAATCACTTCTCTTTAGTAGATGAGTCTTGAGTCTACGGTGTGGAGACATCGGAGTGAGAGTACAGGTACTCGTTAGAGAATGAGGGCACTGAGCGTGACCACCTCGAGTAGTCATTAGGAAGTCTACCTTCTCGTCAATGACTGACTCGATGCTGCAGTAGTGTGTCTGGTTCTTTGACCTGAGGTGCATCGACAGTTCACCTTGAGGGTGTTATAGTTTGACTACACCATTACTCGATCTCCTAGCCATATCGGAATCCTGAGGTGTATGTTGGCTATAGCATGTTCATTGTAGGAACTGGATTGCATCAAGATGGATCTATCTACCTCGGTGGTCTACCTCGGTGGTAGAGGAGCAGCCCTATGATGATCATGAGAATCAAGTCCAGAAGTCCATGGCCATGGTAGAGTGAAATAATAGAAAGAGTTTCTATTTAGATTTTCACATCGGACTCGAATCGAATGATTACATCATATGACAGAAACTAGGGTTTGACGAGTTCACCTTAACCCTAATCTGATCGGGCTCAAGATAGAAGAACTTAATCACACAGGTAGCTGCACCAAGAGGTTCGCATTCAGCTCTGATGGGTTGCCACCATATACTGCTAGGTGTCACTGGTGGATTTTGGGAGCAATTAGAATGATTTAGATGATCGATCATTCTAGCTGTTCGAATCAGAAGAGTTCTGATCCATCGAAAGGAGTTTCGATGATGTCGATGATAGAGATCATGACATATCCCATTACCATACAGAACTGAACCTAACTGGATCACACAAACAAGGGTTTGAATCTGGTGATCATCAATTGAACTGATCCAGTTCAATTGATCTGAATGAGATTCAATTAGGTTCAAGAAAATCGTGCTAGCACTCGATTGAACCTAACGTTCTTCTTTTACTATCATAAATAAGTTGTCCTGACTGAGCCAAAGGAGTTTGTGCTCAATCAGAGGCCTTCACTATGGTCTGACTGGAGCCTTGTCCAGATCAGAAAAGGTTGTCTTATTTTGTAAGACAATACCTGCCATTTTTGGTCACCTGCCATTTCTTGTTCTTTGACTTTGGTCAAAAGTCTGACCTTTGACTGGTCAAATGTTGACCATTGACACTTTGACTTTCTGACCACATGTCATGCACCTATTGGAGAGCTGGTGGGGGCCTGTCCCCCTGCCAGAACCTGGCAAGGAGGAGGGCGCACGCCAAGGACCCTTGGCGTGTGCCCAAGTTGGAGGCGCCTAGGAGTCCCTGTTGGACAAGGACTCCATCTCCTTTTTGGATTCCAATTAGAGTTCTCCTAAGAACCAAGTTTGACTGGATCTTAGGTGCCCTCTAAGGAGGAATCCAGGGGACTCTATTCCACCAATCAGATTTAGATCTGATTTCACAAAAGAGTTGTGATTGGTTGGGAAGAAGAGGAGTTGGATCACGCATAGTCTATAAATAAGACCCTGCGCCCAACTCAAAGAGAGAAATGAATTTCCATGCCCCAAGGCTGCCTCTCCCCTCCTTCCTCCATGCCAAGCCCATCTTCTCCCTCTCCTCTCCACGTCCAAAAGTAGTTTTGGATTTTTAGGTTGGTGCGATCCAGATCAAGAGAAAGGCGACAGAAAGCTAGAAGGCTGCGCTGCTGCAAAGGACGACTGCTGATCTTCAAAAGGTAGTTTTGAAGATCCTCCAGATCAGATCCAGATCTAATTTTTGGAGATGTGATAGAGAAGAAGAGGATCTCTAGATCCAACCCTGAGTGGATACCGGATAGAGGCCAGGCACTTGCGTGGCTAGATCCAGAACCTTCCGCTGCTTACAGGATCATCAACAGGGATAATAGGATTACCCTACATCAAGGTAAATTAAATTTGATTTAATTTATCTTAGATTTTATTTTAATTATTAAAATAATAAGAATTAGATCTAAAATATTTAGATCTGATTTAGATCAAAGAGAAAATTTTTTGAAATATATCTCTTGATCTGATCAGATCTGAACGAACCTGGTCCGAAAAATCAGGATTTTCCTTCAACTGGTATCAGAGCCAAGGTTCTAAAAGTATTTAGATCTAATTTTAAATTTATTTTAATTAAGAAAATAAGTGATTTTCAGATGTCACATGAGATGTGATCAGATCTGAAATCAGAAAAATTAAAATTAAATGATTTGGATCTAAGATTAGAAAATATGCATGACTAGTTCTAAAATAGAATAGTTCTATAGAATAGTCTTGCATGTTTTTGATTTAATTCTGATTAAATCATATTTTAGATCTATTTATTTACTATTTTTTGATATTATAATTATTATAATAACATCTAAAAAATAGTAAATAAAAATTATTTAATTTTAAATATCATATGAGATATGATTGATGCATGTCTAGACTAGTTGTAGAATAGTTCTACATAATTGTCTAGATTAGAGAATTTATTTTGATTAGATCAATTTAAATCTAATTTTTTAGATTATTATGAGATAATTTAGATCTGAAAATATGCATGATTCGATACATGAGATGTATGCAAAATATGCCATGATTAGATCTAATTTGTATATGAGATATATGATATAGATCTAAAACTGTTTTGTAGTATTGCATGTTCCTGATTAAGGCATTCCTCTTGGCCGTCCGGATCATAAGAAATGAAGAAGGGTTTAAAGGCCCTCTCTTTCCCATTCGATGGGGTGTTCTTATGATGTGTAGGGGTGCTGCGTGTTCGTCCTTAATCAGAAATCCAAAACTTACTTTCTGCAAAAAAATCCTAGATCCTGAAACCCTAGGATTTATTGTGCATATTTTATTTATGAACCCTACTTAATTAAAAATTAAGATTATGGAATATTAATTAGGTCTAAAATTGAGAATTTTCAGATCTAAGACATATTCATAATACTGGGTTCGGGCTTGGGTAGCTCAATTAGGTCTAAGCGGTTGATCAAACCGAATCAAGAGTTGGTTAGATGGGATCAACAATGCTTAAATTGACCAGCCTAATAGGATTAAGTCTGGGTCAAGATCGAGTCACGATCAAGCAAGACCTAATTAGGCTCAGAGGTTAGAGTCTGGATTGTAGGCTAACCCAATTGGTTCTGGCTCAACAATTTGGTGTCTAAGGTAAGTTTGGCACATACGACCGACTGGATTTTTAATTGGAAGCTACTCGACCTGAATGCATTCTTGTACGAGTTAATGGCATATTCCTTCCACCGGTCTCACTTACCTGGCCATATCTGTTGACACAGTTCTGATCTGAGGTGGTCAATAATCCGAGCTAACCCATGCCACTAGGTTAGTCATAATTGTTATGACTATGACAAGTCTAGTTTAATGAGACCTGAATCAATTCTCCCTAAGAAAAGATTAAGTCTGAGGTCTTCCACCATTGTAGATGTGCGGGCCCTTCCCGGGGTTGATTGTTCTCGGCTGGATACAGTGGCTCAGTTGCACCGGAAAAGATGCAACCATGTCTATTAGGCATTGGATGCTATGGGCTGGAGGATGAGTTGGGCTCAATATTTCGGATACGGTGAGAGACTCAATTAGGAACCCAGTCTATGCAAATGGTGGGTCTGACTTAACTAAGGAGTGGATCAATATTTCGGATACGGTGAGATTCATGAATTAGAGACCAAGTTTGGGTGCACCATGATTAGAGAATCATTGAACAAGAGTTGTTCACTCATTGGCTAACCCATCACCAATAACTGTTAGGTGAGGTGATGAGTCAGTTGGTGAGACCGCACCACCCACTAGAAATCATTAATCATGGAGATTTTTGCATCTCTACAGAGGGAGTGTAGGGATCCGAGAAAATAGTGGGAGCTAATTTGTTTAAAAATAAAATTTCTAAATAAATTGGTCAAGTCATAATTACAGTATCTAACTAGAATCTTTGACTCTCTACAGGAAAAATGTCTGCGTCCAACCCATTGGCACGTATCCTGGACACACATAGACTGACTGGACCCAATTATAAAGATTGGCTCAGGAACTACAAAATTAGTTTTGGGTTTCGAGAAGTTAACCCATGTATTGGACCAGGACCCTCCCACCTTACCAGCCCGTCCATCCATCTATTGAACAGAGAGCGTCTCTGGAAAAAATGGATAGACGAAGATAATAAGGCCAGATATTACATGTTGGGCTCGATGTCTGATGAGCTCCAGCGCCAACATGAAGATATCGGGACTGCTCGCCAAATGTTGGCTCACCTGCAGGAGATGTTTGGTGAACAGAGTCGCGCAGCCAAAGTATCAAGTCACGAAATGACTTTTTAAGGCTAAGATGCGTGATGGGCAGTCAGTCCAAGATCACTGTCTGACAATGATCAAGGACATGGAAGAGCTTGAGAAGCTCGGTGTGAAGTTAGACTTGGATCTGCAGAATGATATTATTCTGCAATCCTTGACTGATGCATATGGGCAATTCATCATGAATTACCACATGCATAAACTTCAAAATTCCTTGGCCGAATTAATGAATATGCTGGTTCACCGCTGAGCTTTCTATGAAAGGTTCTAAAGGCTCAGTTCTTGCTATGGAACGGACTTCTTCCAAAAGAAAGTCTTATGGAAAGAAAAAGAAGTCTGTGAAAAAGCAAGAAGGTGGAAGGAGCAAAGAAGAAGAAGGCAGAAGCCGAAGAAGAAGGCCGATGTCAAAGGAAAGTGTTTCCATTGCAACAGCGACGGCCATTGGAAGCGGAACTGCCCTACTTACCTGGCCACCCTGAAGAACAAGAAGGAAGGTCCTTCTGGAGGTATGCTCGTTATTGAGTCTAACCTTACGGTTTCTTCTGCATCCAGTTGGGTGCTTGACTCTGGTTCTAGTGCTCATCTGTGCACTTCCATGCAGGGTCTTGAGGATAGCAGGAGGCTGAGGGATGGAGACATGATCCTACGCATCGGTAATGGAGCAAGAGTTGCTGCAGTAGCCGTGGGAACATACCCTCTTCGATTACCATCTGGTTTAGACTTAGTTTTGAAAGACTGTTATTATGTGCCTGCAGCTAGCAGGAATTTGATTTCTGTTTCATGCTTAGCACTAGAAGGCTATGTGATTACCTTCTTTAAGGACCATTGTAACATTCTTTATGAAAGAAATAAAATTGCAAATGGTTTTCTTATTAATGGTCTTTATCAGCTACATATTGATGTACCTGTTCTAACTATCGAGCAAAACGTGAATGCCAAACGACCTAGGGATAGTCCAAACGATAGATATCTATGGCACCTGAGATTAGGTCATATAGCAGAAGATAGGATCAACAAATTGGAGAAAAATGGGCTATTGAGTCCATTGACTTTCGAGTCATATCCAACTTGTGAATCTTGTCTTCAAGGCAAAATGACTAAACTCCCTTTTGTTGGACATGGGGAGAGGGCCACAGATCTCCTTGCCCTAGTACATACTGATGTGTGCGGCCCATTTGATGTGCCGGCTAGAGGCAATTTTGTCTACTTCATTACCTTTACCGATGATCTGTCTAGGTATGGGTATGTGTATCTTATGAGACACAAGTCTGAAGCTTTTGAAAAGTTCAAAGAATTCAGACATGAAGTAGAAAAACAAACTGAAAAACCCATTAAGGTTCTTCGATCAGATCGAGGAGGTGAATACCTTAGCCGGAATTCCTAGACTATCTCAAGAAAAATGGCATAGTCTCTCAATGGACTCCACCAGGAACACCTCAACTCAACGGGGTTTCAGAATGGAGAAATCGGACTCTATTGGATATGGTTCGATCCATGATGAGCTTCACAGACCTCCCTGATTTTCTTTGGGACACTCATTGTTAACTTCAATTTATCTACTGAATAGGGTTCCCTCTAAAACCGTTCCTACCACACCGTATGAGATATGGCACGGTAAGAAACCAAGTCTGAGTCATCTCAGAATTTGGGGTTGTCCGGCTCATGTCAAAAGACAACAAGCGGACAAGTTAGAGTTTAGGTCCTTTCAGAGCTCGATTCATAGGATATCCTAAAGAGTCATTAGGATACTATTTCTACATTCCAGAAGACCACAATGTGATTGTGAGTCGACATGCCATCTTTCTTGAAAAATAGTTTATTCAAGATAGCGGCATTGGAAAGCAGATTAAGCTTGATGAGAAAGTCTCACAAGTACAACGAGCTAAGGACCAATTGGAACCAAATCAGGTTGAGCCAATAAGAACACTACCTCCTCCACCTCGTAGATCGGAAAGAGTTTTCCATCCCCCTGAAAGATACTTAGGTATTATTTCAGAGGAAGTAGAGAAAATGTTCCTCGTAGGTAATGGTGCTCATGGTGATGATCCCAAAACCTACAACGAGGCGATATCAGATATCGACTCCGAGAAATGGCTAGAGGCAATGCAGTCAGAAATTGACTCGATGCACTCAAACCAAGTCTGGACCTTGGTAGATCCACCAGAAGGTATAGTACCTATTGGGTGTAAATGGATCTTCAAGAGAAAGATTGGTGCAGATGGGAATGTGGAGACATTCAAGGCTAGACTAGTGGCAAAAGGTTATAGTCAACGCGAAGGCATTGACTATCAGGATACCTTTTCCCAGTGGCTATGCTAAAATCCATCCGCACATTGCTTGCCGTTGCAGCCTATTTCGATTATGAAATATGGCAAATGGACGTGAAAACGGCATTCTTAAATGGATATCTTGAGGAAGATATCTATATGGAACAGCCGCTAGGTTTCACATCCAGTGATACTGATCACAAGGTTTGCAAGCTGCAAAGGTCCATATATGGACTTAAGCAAGCATCTCGGAGCTGGAACACTCATTTCAATGATGTGATCAAAAATGTTTGGTTTCATCAAAAATGAAGAGGAACCATGTGTTTTCAAAAAGGTCAGTGGGAGCGCTGTTGTCTTCCTCGTATTGTACGTGGATGACATCCTCCTTATTGGGAATGATATTCCCATGTTGACAACAGTCAAAATATGGTTGTCCAAGGAATTCTCCATGAAAGACCTAGGTGAAGCATCCTTTATTCTAGGAATTAAGGTCTATAGGGATAGACCGAATAGGATGCTAGGACTTTCACAGAAGATGTACATAGAGGAAAGTACTAAAGAGGTTTAGTATGGAAAACTCTAAGAGGGGATTAATACCCTTCAGACATGGTATTCATCTTTCCAAGAAGATGTGCCCTAGCACACCTGAGGAAATAGAACGCATGAGCAAGATCCCTTATGCTTCTGCAATAGGGAGCCTCATGTATGCCATGCTATGTACACGACCTGATATAGCCCATGCTGTGAGTGTCACAAGCAGATATCAGTCAAATCCAGGTGAAGAACACTGGACTTCTGTGAAATGTATCCTTAAGTACTTGAGAAGAACTAAGGATATGATGTTGGTCTTTGGTAACGGAGAACTCCAAGTCCAGGGATACACAGACTCGGATTTCATGTCCGATATAGATGATCGAAAGTCGACATCTGGGAGTCTGTTTGTGTGCAATGGTGGTGCTGTCAGCTGGAAGAGTTCCAAGCAAACGGTGATAGCAGATTCCACCATGGAAGCAGAATATATCGCTGCATCAGAGGCTGCGAAGGAAGCATTCTGGTACAAGAAGTTTGCTGCAGAAATTGGAGTAATGCCATCAGATGCCATTCCTCTATACTGCGACAAC
Source organism: Cocos nucifera (assembly GCA_006176705.1). Lineage (NCBI taxonomy): Eukaryota > Viridiplantae > Streptophyta > Magnoliopsida > Arecales > Arecaceae > Cocos > Cocos nucifera. Next base: position 115,075 of record QRFJ01005262.1, on the reverse strand, counting down.
AATGGCGCCATAGCCCTTGCTAAGGAGCCGAGGTCTCACCAGAAATCCAAGCACATTGAGCGGCGATACCACCTCATCCGCGATTACCTCGAGAAGGGTTACGTCGAGGTCAAGAGAGTCAACTCCGCAGATAATGTGGCAGACCCACTTACAAAGCCGTTGGGCCAGCAGAAGATCGAAGCCCACCTTGAGAAGATGGGACTTAGACTTGTAGCCAATTGGCTTTAGGACAAGTGGGAGATTGTTAGATATATGTGCCCTAGAAGCCAGAATTGGCTGACACTTGTAATACACTTCTAGGGGCAAAATTATAATTTTGACTAATAATCAATAAAATGGGTTATTTTCTATCACATATGTGTATTTAGTGTCTGTGATACATCCTTTGAGTTAATGGTAATGATAATTCATATTTTCAAGAGTTGAAAATTTAAGACATGAATAATCATTATTAACTCATAAAATGCTCCCGACCATAGGATCATCACGAGGATGGTGATTGATCCGGAAGGTTGGTGTACAATCGCTTCTCTTTAGTAGATGAGTCTTGAGTCTACGGTGTGGAGACACCGGAGCGAGAGTACAGGTACTCGTTAGAGAACGAGGGCACTGAGCGTGACCACCTCGAGTAGTCATTAGGAAGTCTACCTTCTCGTCAATGACTGACTCGATGCTGCAGTAGTGTGTCTGGTTCTTTGACCTGAGGTGCATCGGACAGTTCACCTTGAGGGTGTTATAGTTTGACTACACCATTACTCGGTCTCCTAGCCATATGGAACCCTGAGGTGTATGTTGGCTATAGCATGTTCATTGTAGGAACTGGATTGCATCAAGATGGAATCTATCTACCTCGGTGGTAGAGGAGCAGCCCTATGATGATCATGAGAATCAAGTCCAGAAGCCCATGGCCATGGCAGAGTGAAATAATAGAAAGAGTTTCTATTTAGATTTTCACATTCGGACTCGAATCGAATGATTACATCATATGACAGAGACTAGGGTTTGACGAGTTCACCTTAACCCTAATCTGATCGGGGCTCAAGATAGAAGAACTTAATCACACAGGTAGCTGCACCAAGAGGTTCGCATTCAGCTCTGATGGGTTGCCACCATATACTGCTAGGTGTCACTGGTGGATTTTGGGAGCAATTAGAATGATTTAGATGATCGATCATTCTAGCTGTTCGAATCAGAAGAGTTCTGATCCATCGAAAGGAGTTTCGATGATGTCGATGATAGAGATCATGACATATCCCATTACCATACAGAACTGAACCTAACTGGGTCACACAAACAAGGGTTTGAATCTGGTGATCATCAATTGAACTGATCCTAGTTCAATTGATCTGAATGAGATTCAATTAGGTTCAAGAAAATCGTGCTAGCACTCGATTGAACCTAACGTTCTTCTTTTACTATCATAAATAAGTTGTCCTGACTGAGCCAAAGGAGTTTGTGCTCAATCAGAGGCCTTCATATGGTCTGACTGGAGGTTGTCCAAGTCAGAAAAGGTTGTCTTATTTTGTAAGACATTACCTGCCATTTTTGGTCACCTGCCATTTCTTGTTCTTTGACTTTGGTCAAAAGTCTACCTTTGACTGGTCAAATGTTGACCATTGACACTTTGACTTTTGACCACATGTCATGCACCTATTGGAGAGCTGGTGGGGGCCTGTCCCCCTGCCAGAACCTGGCAAGGAGGAGGGCGCACGCCAAGGGTGGCGTGTGCCCAAGTTGGAGGCGCCTAGGAGTCCTTGTTGGACAAGGACTCCATCTCTCCTTTTTGGATTCCAATTAGAGTTCTCCTAAGAACCAAGTTTGACTGGTCTTAGGCGCCCTCTAAGGAGGAATCCAGGGGACTCTATTCCCACCAATCAGATTTAGATCTGATTTCACAAAGGGTTGTGATTGGTTGGGAAGAAGAGGAGTTGGATCACGCATAGTCTATAAATAAGACCCTGCGCCCAACTCAAAGAAATAAAACACAATTTCCACGCCCCAAGGCTGCCTCTCCCCTTTCTTCCTCCATGCCAAGCCCATCTTCTCCCTCTCCTCTCCACGTCCAAAAGTAGTTTTGGATTTTGGTTGGTGCGATCTAGATCAAGAGAAAGGCGATCAAAAGCTAGAAGGCTGCGCTGCTGCAAAGGACGACTACTGATCTTCGAAAGGAGTTTTGAAGATCCTCCAAATAAGATTCAGAACTAATTTTTGGAGACGTGATAGAGAAGAAGAGGATCTCTAGATCCAGTCTGAGTAGATATCGGTAGAGGCCAGGCACTTGCGTGGCTAGATCCAGAACCTTCCACTGCTTACAGGATCATCAACGGATAATAGGATTACCCTACATCAAGATAAATTAAATTTGATTTAATTTATCTAAATTTTATTTTAATTATTAAAATAATAAGAATCAAATCTAAAATATCTTAGATTTGATTTGGATCAAGAGAAATTTTTTTTTAAAATATATCTCTTGATCCGATCAGATCTGAACGAATCTGATCCAAAAAATTAGGATTTTTCTTCACATGATGGGTGAACTGAACTTTTTTCTTGAACTGTATATCAAGCAAAATAAAGAGGAGATCTTTATTAATCAAATGAAGTATACAAGAAAAATCTTGAAGAAGTTTGGAATGGAGAACTCAAAACTAATTGGCATACCAATAAGTCCCTCTTGCAAACTTGATAAAGATGAAAAGGATAAGAAAATTGATACTAAATTGTATAGAGGTATAATAGGATCATTGCTTTATCTTACTGCAAGTAGACCTAACATTATGTTTAGTGTGTGTATGTGTACTAGATATCAATCTGATCCTAGAGAATCTCATGCCCTAGCTATTAAAAGAATATTTAAATATTTATCTGGAATACTCAAAGCTGGACTTTGATATGATAAATTATTACCTTTAGAATTAATTGAATATACTGATTCTGATTTTGCTAGATACAAATTAGATAGAAAAAGTACTAGTGGCACTTGTCAATTTTTAGGAATTAATCTAATTTCATGATTTAGCAAGAAACAACACTCAGTAGCATTATCTACAGCTGAAGTTGAGTATGTTGCTGCTGGAAGCTATTGTACTCAAATATTATGGATAAAACAATAACTTGAAGACTTTGGCATAAAACTTAATAAAATTCTAATAAGATGTGATAACACTAGTGCAATTAATCTAACTAAAAATTCAATTCAACACTCCAGATCCAAACATATTGAAATAAAATACTATTTCATTAGAGATCATGTGCAAAATGATGATGTGATGCTTGAGTTTATTAGTACAGATAAATAATTAGTAGATATCTTTATTAAACTTCTTAATGAAGAGAGATTTAGCATAATTAGGAGAGAACTAAAAATGTGCTATCACTCAGATTAAGGCCAAAACTAAACTCTTTTCATCCAATAGCTCTCATATGAATTAGAAGTCTCTATAATGCTCTCTAAGGATCTTATCTAGTGAATTTGGTTATTGATTTAAAATCATGTCCCCTCTCCTAAATTTCATAAAAATCTCATTTATTATAAGCATATTGATTTATCAGACCCAATCCTCAACTACTTCTTCATCAGATGTACCTATTTTATCTCTGTAAAAAATCAAAATTTCATAAAAACTTAACCAGGGACCAACTCATGATTGACTCACGATTGACTCCCGCTAGGGTTGACTCATGATCGACTCATGGTCGGAAACTAGATTTTTAAACCCGAGCCCTCTCCTCCTCGTCTCATCTTACCTTACCATTGTTCAACCCTACACTATTTCTAAGCCAGTGAGGGACCCTCCATTGCAACCTCCACCCATCCTCTTTCCATTTTTTCCTTGGATTCATCTTCCACCCATGCAGAATGAGGCATGGAAGAAAAATCCAAGTTGCCCAAAGAAGATTAAATCCTATGGAGGAGCGTGAATCTTCAAGCGATGGTGATTACGACTATAACGAAGGTAACACTGTTCCTCAATCGTCTATTCATCCTTCCTCTCTACTAGACCGTTAAGTAACAACCAAAAGAAATGTGGATTTTCGATTCTTTGATCGGGAGGGATTAAAAATCAGCACTTAGATCTGGTCCCAATAGTGGGAGCATTTTTTCTCCCTTAACCAACCCACCTACCCTTGTTTAGTCCGAGAGTTTTATAGATGCATGATTAGGGGTGAGGATGATCTGAAAAGCACAGTGAAGGGAGTCACCTTCCACCTCACACTTGAGAGACTTGGACAAATTTGGGATCTGTCCACTGAGGGAGTTGCACCACAGCGGCCATTTGATAGAGATTTTGCCCTTAGATTGATCACTGGATTGGAAAGTATTGAAGGAATCATAAAGCTATAAGCTAATAGTTTGTCTATAGAAATGAGAGTTCTCAGTCACATTATTGCTCGGATTATTTTTTCCAAGATCGGCAGATTTGATCTAGTTCCTGATAGAGTTATTAGAATTATGGACTATATTATTCAAGGTGTGCAGCTCGACCTTTCTTTATTGATCTTTAGACAGATGAGGGATGGAGTAGGAAGGGTTAGAGCATGTCTTTCTTATGATATGGCACTGACCTCAGTATTTAAAGAGGTTGGGATTGATTTTGAGGAAGAGCTTTCCTTGCATCTAAGACATACAGACACATATGGAGAGAAAATACTCACTAGAATGGGGTATCGAAAGCTGAATGATAGATGGATCAAGAAAGCTTCAGGACAGGAGCATCCACAGGCTAGAGATGGAGTCGGACCTAGTTAGACTATAGATATTTCTCCGACACAGTCTCCAATCGAGCCAGCCGTAGATCCATTCACCACTCCTCCAGGTCCATTTGCCAGTACTCATCCTCCTCCAGATCAAACTATTGATGATCAGACCATCTACATCACCCATGCTATTTTAGATGGACTGAAACCTCAGAAGGAGGAGATCCAGATCGAGATAGCTAGGTTGGCATCTGAGGTTGGGCGTCTGACTCAGCTTATGGAGCAGAGAGAGAGATCCAGCATGTCCTCTGATATGATCACATTACTATTAGCATCCATGGGATAGTTGGTGGATATTCTGAGGACTCATGCTCCACCAGGATCGGTGGCAGCAGCGACCACCGTCGTCGCAGCAGCAGAGGTAGTGACTGAGGCAACAACATCTATTACAGCTGCTGACATAGTTGAGGTAGATCCAGATATTTTTTTTTGTTTTGCCTCCAGTTTCTGAGCCTCCTCCCAGTGCACCTGATCAGCCTCCTCCTAGACCTCTTAGGACATATTCCAGAGTTGGAGGACCATCCACTCATACCAGGAGCAGAAGAACGACTAGAGCTAGCTCCTCCACCACACTGGATGTCTCCTCTGATTGATCTACTAGGATCTAGATCATCTTATTTAGGTCTTAGTATATATCTATATAGTATGTTAGGATCTAGTCATGGTTTTAGGTCTTAGTTATGTTGTCCGTATCATCTTGTTGTTATTGATACCTTATCTTAGGCTTTTGTGTGTGTTGTATGAAAGTACCTTATCTTGATCATGATATGTATTGCTTGGGCATCTTTTTGTATGCAGTACATATCCCTATAAACTATGTACTTCCTTTATATATGTATGAATATTTTTTTAATATTTTTTTCTTGCAATTCATTCTTTGATGATGACAAAAGGGGAGAGAAAAAGTTAAGTATAAAGAAAGGAGGAGCACATACACAAAGATGCAGTGGTATCAGAAAAAGTTAAGCATAAAGAAAGAGGGAATACATACACAAAGATGAAGGAGAAAAAGATAAGTATAAAAAAAGGAGGAGCACATACACAAAGATGAAGAAAAAAAAGATAAGCATAAAGAAAAGAGGAGGAGCACAAATAAAAACAACATGAAAAATAAAACAAAGGTAATAAGTGACTCATATCTTAAAAATTCTGAAAATATAATACATATTAAAAATTTGGCACAAAATGACACATTAATTGCACATATCATAAAATTCAGAAATTTCTTAATTGATGGCATACTTTGCTTTTAACAAATAGAAAGGGGGAGGTTCTATGAAATTAAAATGGTTAATTAATACAAATGGATGAACTTGCATGAAATCTGAATTTGTATTTGAAATATTGTTCTCTTCACTTTGAATGTCTTTTTTGAATTTGCAAATATTATGTATAAACTCAAAAATTTTGTTATCATCAAAAAGAAGGAGATTGTTGACCCTAGATATGATTTTGATGAATAATAAAATATTTGAGTCTATTTTGGGTACTAATATTTGAAGAGAAATTCTGAATTTTTGGGTCAGATTCGTTTAGATCTGATTGGATCGAGAGGCATATTTCAAAAATTCTTCTCTCAGATTCGGATCAGATCTGACATTTTTTTAGATCTAATTTATGATCTGATAATTAAAAAAATAAAATTAAATTAATTTTAAATTAATTTTATCTTGATTCTGGATAATCTGATTATCCGTTGATGATCCAGCGGAAGCTCTGAGGTTTTGAATCTAGCCATGCAAGCATCTGGCCTCTACCGGTATCCACTCAAGCTAGATCTGGAGATCTTTTCCTTCTCTTTTTTTTTTTCAAAAATTAGATCTGGATATGATTTGGAGGATCTTCAAAACTTCTTCTGAAGATTATCCATTGTCTCTGTAGCAGTGCTGTCTTCTTCCTTTTTCGTTAGCCTTTTCTTGCCTAACTCGCACTAATCTGAAAAACCTAGCTTTCTTGGGTGTGGAGAGGAGAGAGAGGGCCAGATGTTGGCATGGAGAAGAGAGAGGGGCAGCCTTGGGGCATGGCTAAGAGATAAGTTCATGAAAAATGGGTGCAGATAGGGTTTATTTATAGACTCTGCTACACCATGCAGTGCTGCATCACCCCGGCCAATCACGTTGCTTCATTCAATCAGATCTAAATATGATTGGTGAGATGAGAGACCCACAGATTCATCCTAAGTGGTGCCTAAGACTGATCAAAGTCTATAGGTGAGGGTCACCTAGTTTGAATCCAACAAGCAACCTGGAGTCCCATCCATATGGGACTCCAGCATCCCTATCCATGGGTGCATGCCTAGGATGGCGTGCACCCCCTTTCTTTCCAATTTCTAAAGAGGGGACAAGCCCCTATCTACTCTCCAATAAGTGCGTGACACATGGGCAGATGTCCAAGAGTCAAAGGTCAATGTTTGACCAAGTCAAAGTATAAAAATTAGCAGGTGACGAAAAATGGCAGGTATTGTCTCAAATTTATCTCATAAATTAAAACAATCCTTTTTTGACTTGGACAAGCTTCAGTTAGATCAGATAAAGGTACCTGAGTGAGCATAAACTTATTTGGCTCAGTCGAGATAACTTTTAATGATAAGAAAAGGAGAACGTTAGGCTCAATCATGTGCTAGCATGATTTTTTTTGAACCTAATTGAATCTTATTCAAATCAACTGAACTGGGTTAGTCTAATTGATGATATCCAGATTCAAACCCTTATTTGTGCGATCCAGTTAGGTTTAGTTCAGTATGATAATGGGACATGTCGTGATCTCCATCATCGACATCATCGAAACTTCTTTCGATGGATCAGAACTTTTCTGATTCAGACAACTAGAATGATCGATCATCAAAATCATTCTAGTTGCTCCCCAAATCCATCAGTGACACCTAGCAGCATATGGTGGTAACTCATCAAAACTAAAAATGAACCTCTCGGTGTAGCTACTTGTATGATTAAGTTCTTCTATCTTGAGTCCGATCAGATTAGGGTTAAGGTGAACTTGTCAAACCCTAATTTCTATCATATGATTTAATCATTCGATTCAAGTCCAATGTGAAAATCTTAATAGAAACTTTTTCTATTATTTCACATTCTGCCATGGCCATGGACTTATGGACTTGATTCTCATGATTATCATAGGGCCGCTCCTCATCCACCGAGGTAGATAGATTCTATCTTGGTTCAATCCAATTCCTACAATGAACATGCTATAGCCAACATACACCTCAGGATTTCGAATGGCTAGGAGATCGAGTTATAGTGTAGTCAAACTATAACACCCTTAAGGTGAATTGTCGATGCATCTCAGATCAAAAAATCAGATACACCACTACAGCATCAAGTCAGTCATCGACGAGAAGGTAGACTTTCTTATGACTACTCGAGGTGGTCACGCTCAGTGCCCTCATTCTCTAACGAGTACCTATACTCTCACTCCGATGTCTCTACACCGTAGACTCAAGACTCATCTACTACAAAGAAGTGATTGTACACTAACCTTCCAGATCAATCATCATCCTCATGATGATCCTACGGTCAGAAGCATTTTATGAGTTAATAATGAAAATTCTTATCTTAAATTTTCAACTCTTGAAAATAAGAATTATCATTACCATTAACTCAAGGGATGTATCACAGACACTAAATACATATATGTGATAGAAAATAATCTATTTTATTATTTATAGTCAAAATTATAATTTTGCTCATAGAAGTGTATTACAAGTATCAGCCAATTCTGACTTCTAGGGCATACATATTTAACAAACTTTCACTTGATCTAAAGCCAATTGGCTATAAATCTAAGTCCCATCTTCTCAAGGTGGGCTTCGATTTTCTGCTGGCCCGGTTGCTTTGTAAGTAAATCTGCCATATTGTCTGCGGAGTCCACTCTCTTGACCTCGACGTATCTCTTCTTGAGGTAATTACGGATAAGATGATAGCACTGCTCGATGTGCTTGGATTTCTGGTGAGACCTTGACTCCTTAGCAAGGGCTATAGTACCCTTATTATCGCAGTATGGAGGAATGGCATCTGATGGCATTACTCCGATCTTTGTGGCAAATTTTTTGTACCAGAATGCCTCATTTATAGCTTCTGATGCAGCAATGTATTCTGCTTCCATGGTGGAATCTGCTATTACTGTCTGTTTGAAACTCTTCCAACTGACAGCTCCACCATTGCACAAAAATAGACTTTCAGATGTCGACTTTCGATCATCTATATCGGACATAAAATCCGAGTCTGTATATCCCTGGACTTGGAGTTCTCCATTACCAAAGACCAACAACATATCCTTAGTTCTTCTTAAGTACTTAAGGATACATTTCACAGAAGTTCAATGTTCTTTATCTGGATTTGATTGATATCTGCTTATGACACTCACAGCATGGGCTATATCAGGTCGTGTATATAACATGGCATACATGAGGCTCCCTATTGTTGAAGCATAAGGGATCTTGCTCATGCATTCTATTTCCTCAGGTGTGCTAGGGCACATCTTCTTGGAAAGATGAATGCCATGTCCGAAGGGTACTAAACCCCTCTTAGAGTTTTTCATATTAAACCTCTTTAGTATTTCCTTTATGTATATCTTCTGTGAAAGTCCTAGCATCCTATTTGGTCTATCTCTATAGACCTTGATTCCCAGAATAAAGGATGCTTCTCCTAGGTATTTCATGAAGAATTCTTTAGATAACCATATTTTGACTGTGGTCAGCATGGGAATATCATTCCCAATAAGGAGGATGTCATTCACGTACAATATGAGAAAGATAACAGCACTCCCACTGACCTTTTTGAAGACACATGGCTTTTTTTCATTCTTGATGAAACCAAATATTTTGATCACAATATTAAAATGAGTATTCCAGCTCCGAGATGCTTACTTAAGTCCATATATGGACCTTTGCAGCTTGCATACTTTGTGATCATCATCACTGGATGTGAAACCTAAGGACTATTCCATATAGATATCTTCCTCAAGATATCCATTTAGGAACGCCATTTTCACATCCATTTACCATATTTCATAATCGAAATAGGCTGCAACAGCAAGCAGTGTGCGGATGAATTTTAGCATAGCTACTGACGAAAAGATATCCTGATAATCAATGCCTTCGTATTGACTATAACTTTTACCACTAATCTAGCCTTGAATATCTCTATATTTCCATCTACACCAATCTTTTTCTTGATGATCCATTTACACCCAATAGGTACTGTACCTTCTGGTGGATCTACCAAGGTTCAGACTTGATTTGAGTACATCGAGTCAATTTCTGACTTCATTGTCTCTATCTATTTCTCAGAGTCGATATCTGATATCATCTCGTTATAGATTTTGGGATCATCACCATGAACCTCATTACTTATGAGAAATATTTTCTCAACATCCTCTGAAATAGCACCTAAGTACCTCTTAGGGGGATGGGAAATCTTTTTCGATCTATAAGATGGAGGAGATAGTGTATGAATTGGCTTAATCTGATTTGGTTCCATTTGGTCCTTAGCTCGTTGCTCTTATGAGACTTTCTCATCGAGCTTGATCTATTTTTCAATGCCGCTATTTTGAATAAACTATTTTTTAAGAAAGATGGCATGTCGACTCACAATTACATTGTAATCTTCTGGAATGTAGAAATAATATCCTAATGACTCTTTAGGATATCCTATAAATCGAGCTCTAAAGGACCTAAAGTCTAACTTATCCGTTTGTTGTCTTTTGACATGAGCCGGACAATCCCAAATTCTGAGATGACTCAGACTTGGTTTCTTATCATGCCATATCTCATACGGTGTGGTAGAAACGATTTTAGAAGAAACCCTATTCAGTAAGTATATTGCAGTTAATAAACAGTATCTCCAAAAAAAATTTGAGAGGTCTGTAAAGCTCATCATGGATCAACCATATCCAATAGGGTCTGATTCCTCTGTTCTGAAACTCCGTTGAGTTGAGGTATTTCTGGTGGAGTCCATTGAGAGATTATGCCATTTTTCTTGAGATAGTCTAAAAATTTCTGACTAAGGTATCCACCTCCTCGATCTGATCGAAGAACCTTAATGGATTTTTCAGTTTGCTTTTCTACTTCATGTCTGAATTCTTTGAACTTTTTAAAGGCTTCAGACTTATGCCTCATAAGATATACATACCCATACCTAGATGAATCATCGATAAAGGTTATGAAGTAGACTAAGTTGCCTCTAGTCGATACATCAAATGGGCTGCACACATCTGTATGTACTAGTGCAAGAAGATCCATGGCCCTTTCTCCATGTCCTACAAAAGAGAGTTTAGTCATTTTGCCATGAAGATAGGATTCACAAATTGGATATGACTCAAAAGTCAATGGACTTAATAGCCCAGTTTTTTCCAATTTGTTAACCCTATCTTCTGCTATATGACCTAATCTTAGGTGCCATAGATACCTATCATTAGGACTATCCCTAGGATATTTTGATTTTATGGCATTTACATTTTGCTCGAAATTAAAAACTAATACATCAACATGTAACTGATAAAGATCGTTAATAAGGAAACCACTTACAATTTTATTTCTTTCATAAAGAATATTACAATGGTCCTTAAGAAAACTAATTACATAGCCTTCTAATACAAGACAAGAAACAAAAATTAAATTCCTGCTTGCTGTAGGTACATAATAATAGTCTTTTAATACTAAGTCTAAACCAGATGGTAGTCGAAGAGAATATGTTTCCACGACCACGATAGCAATTCTTGCTCCATTTTCAATGCACAGGATCATCTCACCATCCCTCAGCCTCCTACTATCCTCAAGATCCTACATAGAAGTGCACAAGTGAGCACTAGAACCAGAGTCAAGCACCCAACTGGATGCAGAAGAAACCATAAGGTTAGACTCAATAACGAGCATACCTCCAGAAGGACCAACCTTCTTCATATTCTTTAGGGTGGCCAGGTATGTAGGGCAGTTCTACTTCTAGTGGCCGTCATTGTTGCAATGGAAATACTTTTTTTTGTCAGCGGTCTTCTTTTTCAGCTCTACCTTTTTCTTCTTTCCTTCTTTCACTTTTTGCTTTTTTATAGACTTCTTCTTCTTTTCAAAAGATTTTTTCTTGGAAGAAGTTTGTTCCATAGCAAGTACTGAGCCTTTAGAACTTTTCATGGAAAGCTTAGCGGTAACCAGTATGTTCAAAAGTTTGGCCAAGAAATTTTGAAGTTTATGCATATGGTAGTTCATGATGAACTGCCCATACGCATCAGTCAAGGATTGCAGAATTATATCATTCTATAGATCTAAGTCTAACTTCACTCCGAGCTTCTCAAGCTCTTTCAAGTCCTTGATCATCATCAGACAATGATCTTGGATTGACTGCCCATCGCGCATCTTAGCCTTGAATAGTCGTTTAGTGACTTGATACTTGGCGCGCGACTCTATTCACCAAATATCTCATGTAGATGAGCCAACATTTGATGAGCAGTCCTGATATCTTCATATTGACGCTGAAGCTCATCAGACATCGAGTCCAATGTGTAGTATCTGACCTTATTATCTTTATCAATCTACTTATCCAGAGACACTCTCTGTTCAGTAGATGGACGAGCTGGTAAGGTGGAAGAATTTTGGTCCAATACATGAGTTAACTTCTCAAAACTCAAAATAATTTTGAAGTTCCAGAGCCAATCCTTATAATTTGGTCCGATCAATCTATGGGTGTCCAGAATTCGTGCTAGTGGGTTGGATGTAGATATTTTTCTGTAGAGAGTCAAAGTTTCTAGTTAGATTTATAATTAAGACTTAACTAATTTGTTTAAAAATTTTATTTTAAAATAAATTAGCTTCCACTATTTTCTCAGATCTCTACACTCTCTTTATAGAGATGCGAAAATCTCCATGATTACTGATTTCTAGTGGATGGTGCGGTCCCATCAACTGACTCATCACCTCATCTAACAGTTATTGGTGATGGGTTAGCCAATGAGTGAACAACTCTTGTTCAATGATTCTCTAATCATCATGCACCCAAACTTGATCTCTAATTTATGAATCTCATCATGTCCGAAATATTAATCCACTCCTTAGTTAAGTCAGACCCACCATTTGCACATATTGGATTTTTAATTGGGTCTCTCATCGTATCCAAAATATTGAGCCCAATTCATCCTCCAGCCTGTAGCATCCAATGCCTAATATACATGATTGCATCTTTTCGGTGCAACTGAGCCACTATAATTAGTTGAGAATAATCAACCCTGGAAAGAGCCCGTACATCTACAATGGTGGAAGACCATGACTTAATCTTTTTTTAGGAAGATTTGATTTAGGTCTGATTAAACTAGACTTGACATAGTCATAACTATTATGACTAATCTAGTGGCATGGATTAGCTTGGATTATTGACCACCTCAGATCCGAACTGAGTCCATAAATATGGCCAGATAAGTAAGACCGATGGAAGGGATATGCCATTAACTCGATAAGAATGCATTCGAGTCAAGTAGCTTCCAATTAAAAATCAATCGATCGTATCTGCCAGACTTACCTTAGATACCAAATTATTGAGACAGAACCAATCAGATTAGCCTACAATCCAGACTCTAACCTCTGAGTCTAATTAGGTCTTAACTTAATCGATCACTCATGTGACTCGATTTTGACCCAGACTTAATCCTATTAGGCTGATCAATTTAAGCACTATTGATCTCATCTAACCAACTCTTGATTCGATTTGATCAACCGCTTAGACCTAATTGAGCTACCCAAGCCCGAACCCAGTTTTATGAATATGTCTTAGATCTAAAATTCTCAATTTTAGATCTAATTGATATTTCATAAACTTAATTCTTAATTAAGTCAGGGTTTTTAAATAAAACATGTAAAAAGATCCTAGAGTTTCAGGATCTAGGGTTTTGCAGAAAGTAAGTTTTCAATTTTTGATTAAGGACGAATGCGCAGCACTCCTACACATCATAAGAACACCCCATTGAATGGGAGGAGAGGGTTTTTAATCCCTACTTTGTTCTTATGATCGGACGGCCAAGGAAAATGCCTTAATCAGAAATACAACTAATCTACAAAAAATAAATTAGATCTAAGCATATATCTCATATAAAAGATCTAATTAAAATATGTTTTGTATATATCACATATATCATGCATGCATATTTTTTAGATCTAAATTATCTCATAATCATCTAAAAAATTAAATTTAAATTTGATCTTATCAAATAGAATTTAATCTAGACCTATTTGCAGAACTATTCTATAATTAGTCTAAACATGCAACTATCATATCTCATATGAATAAATTAATTTTATTTTATTTTTTATTTTTAGATCTAATTATAATATTTATAATATCAAAAAATAAAAAATAAATAAATATAAAAATTATATTTAATCAAATAAAAAATATGATTATACTAGACTACACATAGAATAATTTTATTCCTAGTCTAGTTATGTATCTCATACATATTAGATCTAGATCAATTAATTTTTTTTTTTATTTTTTAATTTTATATCTAATCACATCTCATGTGATATCTAAAATTATTAATTAATTAGATTAAATTAGATCTAAATTAATTTAATAAGAACCTGGCTCTGATACCAGTTGAAGAAAAATCCTGAATTTTTGGATCAGATTCGTTCAGATTTGATTGGATCGAGAAGCATATTTCAAAAATTTTTCTCTCAAATTTGGATCAGATTTGATACTTTTTTAAATCTAATTTATGATCTAATAATTAATAAAATAAAATAAAATTAATTTTGAATTAATTTTACCTTGATTCTAGGTAATCTGATTATCCGTTGATGATCCTACGGAAGCTCTGAGGATTTGGATCTAGCCACGCAAGCACCTGGCCTCTACCGATATCCACTCAGACTAGATCTAGAGATTTTCTTCTTCTCTTTTTTTTTTCAAAAATTAGATCTGGATCTAATTTGGAGGATCTTCAAAACTTCTTTTGAAGATTATCCGTCGTCTCTGCAGCAGTGCTGTCTTCTTCCTTTTTGTTAGCCTTTTCTTGCCTGACTCGCACTAATCTGAAGAACCCAACTTTCTTGGATATGGAGAGGAGAGAGAGGATCAGATGTTGGTGTGGAGAAGGGAGAGAGGCAGCCTTGGAGCATGGCTAGGAGATAAGTTCATGATAATTGGGCACAGACAGGGTCTATTTATAGACTCTATGCGCCATGCAGTGCTGCATCACCCCGATCAATCACGTTGCTTCATTCAATCAGATCTAAATCTGATTGGTGGGATGAGAGACCCACAGATTCATCCTAAGGTGGCTCCTAAGACTGGTCAAAGTCTATAGGTGAGGGTTATCTAGTTTGAATCCAACAAGCAACCTGGAGTCCCATCCATATGGGACTCTAGCGTCCCTATCCATGGGTGCACGTGGCGTGCACCCCCTTTCTTTCTAATTTTTAGAGAGGAGACAAGCCCCTATCTGCTCTCCAATAAGTGCATGACACATGGACAGATGTCCAAGGGTCAAAGGTTAATGTTTGACCAAGTCAAAGTACAAGAATTAGCAGGTGATAAAAAATGGCAAGTGTTGTCTCAAATTTATCTCATAAATTAAGACAATCCTTTTGTGACTTGGACAAGCTCCAGTCAGATCAGGTAAAGGTACCTGAGTGAGCACAAACTCATTTGGCTCAGTTGAGATAACTTTTAATGATAAGAAAAGGAGAACATTAGGCTCAATCGTGTGCTAGCACGATTTTCTTGAACCTAATTGAATCTTATTCAAATCAACCGAACTAGGTTAGTCCATTTGATGATATCCAGATCCAAACCCTTATTTGTGTGACCCAGTTAGGTTCAGTTCTGTATGATAATGGGATATGTCATGATCTCCATCATCGACATCATCGAAACTTCTTTCGATGGATCAGAATTTTTTTGATTCAGATAATTAGAATGATCGATCATCAAAATCATTCTAGTTACTCCCAAAATCCATCAGTGACATCTAGCAGCATATGGTGGCAACCCATCAAAACTGACAACCAACCTCTCGGTGCAGCTACTTGTGTGATTAAGTTTTTCTATCTTGAGCTCCGATCAGATTAGGGTTAAGGTGAACTCATCGAATCCTAATTTCTATCATATGATTTAATCATTCGATTCAAATCCAATGTGAAAACCTTAATAGAAACTCTTTCTATTATTTCACATTCTACCATGGCCATGGGCTTATGGACTTGATTCTCATGATTATCATAGGACCGCTCCTCATCCACCGAGGTAGATAGATTTCATCTTGGTGCAATCTAATTCCTACAATGAACATACTATAGCCAACATACATCTCAGGGTTTCGAATGGCTAGGAGATCGAGTTATAGTATAGTCAAACTATAACACCCTCAAGGTGAACTACCGATGCACCTCAGGTCAAAGAACCAGACACACCACTGCAGCATCAAGTCAGTCATCGACGAGAAGATAGGCTTTCTTATGACTACTCGAGGTGGTCACGCTCAGTGCCCTCGTTCTCTAACGAATAGCTATACTCTCGCTTTGTTGTCTCTACACCGTAGACTCAAGACTCATCTGCTATAAAGAAATGATTGTACACTAACCTTCCGGATCAATCATCATTCTCATGATGATCCTATGGTTAGGAACATTTTATGAGTTAATAATGAAAATTCTTGTTTTAAATTTTCAACTCTTGAAAATAAGAATTATCATTACCATTAACTCAAGAGATGTATCACAGACACAAAATATACATATGTGATAGAAAATAATCTATTTTATTATTTATAGTTAAAATTATAATTTTATCCCTAGAAGTGTATTACAAGTGTCAGCCAATTTTGGCTTCTAAGGCACACATATCTAACAATATTTTGGTTGAAGTATTTAAGATAAAGTTCAAGAAGATAGGAACCCAACTCAATGAAGCTCCATATTTTTGATCGAAATAATCAAGAAAGAAGAGCAAAAAAGATCAAGCCAAATATGTTTCAAAGAGTATTAGATCAAGAATGAACAAAAGAAAATCTTAGAGTTGAATCCAGCAAAGTTTCAGCAATTGGCACAGTTAGGAGTCGATTGGGGATCGACTCATGGAGGAGTCGACTCATGAAAAGTGGGAGCCAACTTTCGGCTCAGTAAAGGCGCCAGCCTAAGAATAGAATGTTATATACTTCACCCTGCAACTGGAGTTGACTCACAAAATCTGGGAGTCGACTCTAGCATGTAAAATTGGCACGAGATAGAAATACAGAAGATTAGATTTTTCATCCTTTAGCTGGAGTCGACTCAAGGATCTGGAGCGTCAACTCCCGAGTTTCTAACATCCCTAACGGCTAGTTGTTAGAACTATCCGGATTTTATTTTTCACCCTCTAAATGAACTTTTCTGATATTTCAATGGCTATAAATCCATTTTTGAACTTCCTAGCTTGAATTAGAAGGCTTTCTAAAGTCAAATTAAGGCTGGAGAACTCAATATATAAAAGCAAGAAAGTGGAAAACATAAATAATTTTTGAAAAATCTATGTGCAGACCAAATAGTGAGCATTTAAGAGCCTTCATTGCTGTTCAACTACTCATCCAACTGTGCAATCAAGGCATTCTCAAGAGAAAGAAGGAAGCATTCATTACTAAAGTCCTCCAACCACTCATCTTATGCATTAAAGCTTTAAATCTGCTCTTCAAAGGAGTTTGTTTTTAGTTTTAAATTTTGCAATTCTGAAATCATTGTATTTCAAGTTTCAAAGGGTTGAAACTTGGGGGATAGGCTCATCCAAGCCTTGAATTGGATTTGTATAAGCCTAAGAATAGCTTGGGGTTAGGGTTTGATTGGTTAGCCTGCAAAACCAACTGAATTTTGATTGTGAGCCCGGTGAAAATAATCTTGCTGTAATCTTTGAGATTATAGTAAAATTCTCAAGTAGAATGCTTGAAGAGTGGATGTAGAAATTGGGTTTGACACCGAATCACTATAAAAATTTTATGATTTTATGTGTGCGATTATTTTCTTTAGTTGCTATTATTTTTCGTATATTTAAATTACTACATTTCTAGCATATCAATATTCAAATTTTGCATAAATACTAAGTAATCCAAAAAATTTTTGAAAAATCCAATTCACCCCCTCCCCCCCTCTTGGATTGTTCTTCTAGGCAACAAAATGAATGCTCTGAATAAATTGAGATAGGTTGGTGGCCAATTGATCGAATTTTTAAGTGACTCGATGGCGGTCAAAGGAGAAATCATGCTGCCAGTTATCGCGAGAAGAGAATCCTATCAATCAATTGTGCAACTTATGTTTCTAGTTGTCAAGATATCGTCTACATATAATGCCATACTTGATTGGTTTGAGCTCAATGCTCTTAAAGCAGTAGTTTCAACTTACCACCTATTGATTCGATTTTTGACTAAATTTGGCATTGGAGAAATGCACGGAGATTAAATGATGGTTAGGCCATATTTTTTGATAGCTTCAAAAATGAAGAAGCCCGTCAGAACCCCACCAATCAAAATTTTTGACTAAGAGCTTGAAAATGAGAATGAAAAAGGGTGAGGTGAATCAGCTGAACCATTTGTCACTATTCTGTTGGGCAAAGATCTAGAGAAAATCATTCAGATAGGAGCATGGTTGAGTATTGATCTCAGAAAAAAAATTATTATCCTTTCTTCAGCAAAATGCCGATGTATTTGCATGGTCAGCTTTAGATATGCTTGGAACTCCTACCGACATCATCATGCATAAGTTGAATATCGACCCCAAATACCGACTGGTGAAATAGAAGAAAAAAAGCTTTGCTCCAAAATGACAAAAGACAGTAGATGAGAAAATCAATAAGCATTTGAAGGTAGGAAAGTGCAATACCCAAAGTGGATAGCCAATGTTGTGATGGTCAAAAAGGCAAGCATAAATAGAGGATCTGTATCAATTTTATCGGTCTCAATAAAGCTTGCTTCAAGGATAGCTTTTCTCTACCAAAAATTGGCCAATTAGTCAATACAATCTCCGGGCACAAGCTATTAAGCTTCATGTATGCCTTCTCTGGCTATAATTAAATCAGAATGGCCCATAAAGATGAGAAAAATATGGCTGTTGTCATCGATAAAGATTTGTACTATTATAAAATGATATCTTTTGATTTGAAAAATGCCGATGCCACTTACCAAATGCCTAGTCAAAAAAGTCTTCAAATACCAAATCGATCACAATATAGAGGTTTACATCGATGACATGCTGGTCAAAAGTACCAAAGAAAATTGACATATTATCGACCTGAAAGAAGCATTCAAGGAGCTTTAAAAATATCAGATGAAGCTTAACCTTAATAAGTATGCTTTTGAAGTGATAGAGAAGGATAGAGACCAATCCTGAGAAAATTTAAGCACTATTCGAAATGAAGCCTCCAAGCACTTTGAAGAAAGTGCAACGACTTACCAGACGAGTGGCATCACTCGGTAGGTTCATATCGAGGTTAGCTAAAAAGTGCCTTCCATTCTTTAAAATCTTGAAGTAAATTAAAGACTTCAAGTGGTTAGAGGAATATCAATCTACTTTTGACAAACTCAAGACATACCTTGGTTCAATCCCATTATTGTCAAAACCAATTGATGGTGAGGATTTATTCTTATATTTATCTATCTCATGTAACACTGTTAGCTCGGTTCTAGTTTGAGATGATGCGAGGACACACAGACCAATCTACTACACTAGCAAACTACTGTGGGATGTAGAAACTTGATATTCCAAGATCACGAAAATGATATATTCTTAGATAACAATAGCCAAACGACTTTGATCATATTTTCAAACTCATTCTATCATCATCTTGATAGATCAATCATTGAGATCGATCCTTCAACTACCTGAAATGTCTGGTCGATTGGCTAAATGGGCCATCAAACTCAGTGAGTTCGATATTTATTACTGGCCAAGACCTTCCATGAAAGCTCAAATATTGGCTAACTTCGTGGTAGAGTGTTCTATACCTGAAGAAAAATCGACCCCAAAAATTTTGGAAGAAACTATTGAAGAATCTTATTGGCTTTTACATATGGATGGAGCCTCTAATGCCTAGGAGAGCGGAGCTGGCCTGATCTTGGCTAGTCCAGAAGAAGCTGTCACTGAACATTCTCTGAGATTCAATTTCAAAACTTTCAACAATGGTGCTGAATATGATACCCTTATCACAGAACTCAAAATGATAAAAGAGCTCAATATCAAGAAGCTCAAGGTCTTCACAAACTCTCAGCTTGTCATCAAATAGATATGAGATCAATTTGAGGCCAAAGATTCTATTATATCTTAATATTTAAATAACATAAAAAAATTATTGAAAAACTTCAGTGACCTCAAGATCACTCAAATATTGAGATTGAAAAATGCCCGAGCTGATGCACTTTCATATCTGGCCACATTGAGATTTTTCAATCTCAACCAAAAAGTATTCATCGAAGTCCTTGAAAAGTCCAGCACAAAAGTTCTAATGATTACTCAAGTGAATTATGAACCAAACTGGATAGATCCTTTAATAAACTACTTAGATAGGAGAATATTGTCCAATGATCCTACTGACGTGAGAAAAATCAAGAGATAAGCTTCATGATACGCCATTCTAGATGGAACATTATACAAAAGATCATTCTTTTTTTCATTGCTTCGATGTCTGAGACCTTCAGAGGCTGATCATGCTCTTCGAGGCATTCATGAAGGAATCTATGGCAACCACTTGGGAGGTAGATCCTTGATGTATAAAGTAATTTGACAAGATTATTACTGGCCAACCATTTAGAAGGCAATAGGTGTGATCAATTCCAAAGGCATGCAAATATTTAGCACAAACTAGCTACTGAACTCATATCAATTATGGCTCCTTGGTCTTTCGCCATCTGGGGGATAGATATTCTTGGACCGTTCTCTATGACAACAGGATAAAGAAAATTTCTGATGGTGGCTATTGATTACTTCACCAAATAAATGGAGGCTGAACCACTTATGTAAATTACAAAGAAAAAGATGCGAGACTTCATCTAGAAGTCAATCATGTGCTGTTTTGGTTTGCCTCGGATGATTATTATCGATAATGGGAAGCAATTCGATAATGCAAAATTTAAGAAATTTTATTCTGAGCTGCACATCGACCATATGTTAACCTCAATAGGGCATCCACAATCAAATGGAGAAGTCGAGGTCATAAATTGGATGATTCTCCAAGGTTTGAAAGTCAGGCTCACTAAAGCCAAAGGTCTCTGAGTGGATGAACTATATAATGTCCTTTGGGCATATAGAACCACTTCTAGACAACCAACTGAGGAAATGCCTTTCAAACTCACATTTGGAGTAGAGATAGTGATACTTGTGGAAATCAACCTTCCAAGACCAAGAGTAGAAATATTTCATGAAGGAAGCAACTTAGATCGGTTGAAAATCGATCTTGACCTACTGGAAGAAACCAAGGAAAGGGCCCAAGTTCGCATGGCAACCAACAAGAAAAAGATGGTCAAATACTATAATACTCGGGTAAAGCCAAAAGTCTTCCGTAAAGACGATTGGTCCTCTATCGGGCTAAAGTTCTAAAACCCCTAAAATAGAAAAAAACTTATCTCAAATTAGGAAGGGCTATATCAAATCACTGAAGTGATACATTCGAGGGCATATAAGATTAAGAACTTAGATGGCTCAAATATTTCGAGAATATAGAATGCTGAAAATCTCAGAATATATCATCAATGAATCTTGAATAAAGACTCCAAAAATTTTATCTCATTAAAGACTTTCGTTTCCAAAATATTAGATCATCTTTCAACCACTTTGGTAAAGAACCAAACAAATTCAAAGAAGGCCATATTGACTAGCCAAACGAGGATAAACTACACCACAAGACATCCGATCTTCGGATCGGTAGAGTCCCGAAGGGCACAAAAAGAGATGAGATCTTTTTATTATTAGAAATTAATCTCCAGATTAATAGAGCCCTAAAGGGCACAAAAGGAGATAAGATCTTTCTATCATTAAAAATCTATCTTTGGATTGGTAGAGCCTCGAAGGGTACAAAAGAATATAAGACCTTTCTATCATTAAAAATCGATCTCCAGATCGATAGAGCCCTAAAAGACGTAAAAGAAGATAAGATCTTTCTTTCATTAAAAATCGATCTTCGGATCGGTAGAGCCCTGAAAGGCACAAAAGAAGATAAGACCTTTCTATTATTAAAAACCAATCTACGAATCGGTAGATTCTTAAAGAACATAAATAAAGATAAGATCTCCCTATCAATGAAAAAATATTGATCTCTGGATCGAGATTATCTTGCAACTCTATAAAATATCGATGATCGGATCAAAGTTATCTCAAAGCTCTATGAAATACTGATATCCGGATGGAAGTTATCTTGAAGCTCTATAAAATACCGATCATTGAATCAAAATTATCTTGAAGCTCTATAAAATTAATATCGATCTTTGGATCGAGATTATTTTGAAGCTATATTAAATACTGATATATGGATCGAGGTTATGCTGGATCTTTATCAAATATTGATCTATGGATAAAAGTTATCTTGCAGCCCCATATATTGCTGATCTTTGGATCAATATTTTATGAGACACCCGATCACTAGATTGGACCTCACAAATCAAAATCTTGGAGTACTCGATTTGTAGATCGAATTTCTAGAAATTACTTTGATTTCAAGTCCACACTTGAAAATGCCTGAGTCAAAGCTTAAAAAGCTGGCTACTTAATTACTGCAAACACCACCTAAAATCTTTTGAAAAAAGAAAAAAATCAAAAAGCAACCAATTGGACTCCTATGAGGTGAAAGAAAAAGCTGACCTATCAATCCTAGATTTAAGTAGAGGTACTCCTAAACTTCTATCTAATTTTAATTAAAAGTTCAACTTCTAGTTGAAGAATATGATTTCATGAATATGCTTGCTAAGGCAATCCACATTGTGACCCGACCAAGGTCAATCGATACGATCTTAATTAAAGGTTAGTCCCTATCTATTATGCATGACTTAGAAAAATTTTGAATATGAATAAAAATCATTCTAGCCTACATTGGGCAATATTAGATCAAAAATATCCAACATCACATACAATCACAGACGATCAAGTTAGAAAAAAAATTTCATTACTTCGACAAACTTTTACAAAAAGCCCAAATCGGACTAATACAAAAGATAGTTAACAAACAAACCAAAAAGAAAAGGCTATAAAAATCAGGCATCTGCCTGAGGAGCTTGTGTAGGAACAGTCGCTTAGTCATCCTCCACCAATATGACCTCGATAGCTAGGATCTCGGTAGAAGCTGGGTTCTCGATAGGAGCAGGAGGAAGTTACTGAGGAGCTACCTTGGTAACAGGCTGAGGTGCATCTATAAGAGGGGTCACATCTGATGCGGGCTGGGTAACTATCTTTGACATTAGTGGAAGACCCACCTCCTGAGTAACACCACTTAAGTTCAGATCAGGAAAAAGCTTCCTAATCAGACTCTTATAGTTGTCAAACCCACAGTTAGAAGCCTCCCCCGAAGCCTCCATGACCTTCTAAAAAACTTCAGAGGATTTATAATCTTCCACAGCCCTATCAGCAGTGGCCTTCAGTTGCTCCACATTCCTAGGAGGGCCTTATCTCAAGCAGCCACCGCGTCGTCTTGGGAGGATACCATCTTCTTCAGCTTTTTCATCCTAGTCTCTAGCTCGAAAATCTTGGAGACCTCCTGCTGCAGCTCCAGCAGCCTCTTCTCTCTTTCGTTGGCCTTCCTTTGATGGTCCATCAAAGCCTTATTCTTCTCCATTATTATGGCCAATTTCTCTTGGAGTTGCTTCATAAGCTCCTTAACAATCTTAGCCTCTTTTGTGGCTTTCTTCTCTGCCATCTTCTTGCAGTCCTTTCAGACTGTAGCGCCTCCTCCATGGCCTTTTTATTTTTAAAAAGCTATGCCATGTGCTCAATGAATAGTCTGAAGTACAAAGCGAACTGACAAAAAAAAAAGAGAACAATGTTAGGTCAGTAAATAATTGATGTAAAAAAAATCCTATATCCAAAATATTGCTAAAGCCATAGTTGACCAACTCCTTCGGCTCGAGGTTTCTCCTGCGGGAGTTCAAGTCCTGCTATAGCATCATGGCGAATAGTAGGTTCCTGCTGAGCATCGATGTGTCTTATAGGGAAGCTTGGACGAGGTCAACCTTGTTGGTAGAGGTCGATGGTAGGTCAACCTCAAAAACTTTTGATCCTCCAGAGGGTCGAGGATGACGAGCAAGTGTCAAGATCGGTGCAGTTGATGGACTAGACCTCGATAGTATAGTAATTGAGCCCAATCTTGGACGAGTCACAGCTTCTTAAAAGGTGGGCGGACTACCTCGGTAGATTGCTGATGTCCCTAGGACATCGGAGATGGTGCAGGAGAGGAGAGAGCATTGATGGGAGCCACATCGATCATTAACATTCTCGAATCGAAAGCTAGAGCAGATCAGGGGGATGCCGATATGGAGATGACAGCATCCTTCTCTTTTCCTTTTTTTTGTAGGAAGAAGGCCGAAGGGTTCTTGCTTCCTCTTCCTCTGCTTCATCAACCTCTTTGAATCGAACTTCATGAGTGCTGCTATAAATAAAGGGAGATACACATATCAGAAAAGCATACATATAAAAACTTGAAGAAAATTTAACGATAGACTTATCCTGGGGGGAGATCTAATAGATGTCGGAGTCGAACAAGGATTGATCCATCATCGGCTAGTTAAGCTTAGACATCTTTATACCCAACAGCTCTTCAAAAGCCTCTTTATCCCTGGGTAAAACTTGTTTATGAAAGTTTCAGTTGAACCAGGATTTACCCCAACTATGACTAAAACCCTCAAGAGATATCAAAAGAAATAAAAAAAAAAAATGACTCTTCCAATCGTGCATAGAAAAAGAAAGGAAATGACCAAACTTATAGTGAGGTTATGGCGAAAAATACCACCAATCCTTTTCTATTGGATGCTTCTTCAGAACGAGCTCGAAATCCTAAGCCCGATGATGAAAAAGCTATAACAGATGATTAAAACCAAAATGATCTTAATGGCATTGAGAGTAACTTGGGTCGGATATAGCCTATAAAAATCTAAAATATTGCAAAGAAAAGAATGCAAGAAAAAAGATAATCTAGATTGGAGTGCTTCATCATCAAAAGCCGTATAACCTTCAGGAGGCCGTGTGACACAATCACTTGGAATAGGGGCTATAAGTTGAAAGTTCGTTGGGATAAGATATTTCTTCCTGAGCTTTTCCAAATTGGCATCAATGAAGATGGAGGGCTCAATACTTGAGCTGAAATAGTTTAGAAATTTTCTTATCGGAGTCTCCGAACCATCATTGCCAGAAGTACTAGCCTTGGCAGTCGCCTGTGATGGATTACCTACCGCAAGCGCAAGTCAGGGCTAGGTCGACTAGATTTTTTGGTCACCCGAGATTATTTCCTCCCTCCTCCTACTGACAAGCAAAGTACTTTCTTGAGAAGACATGGCCGAGAAGAAAAAGAAGAATAAGGAAGACAAAGGAGGACCAAAGAAGGAAGACAGTAAAAGAGAGAAAGAAATCCTAAGCGGAAGACACTCTAAATCTAAAAGCAAGAGAGAGAAATCTACCTAGAAGAAAAAAAGCCTTCTCTTCCGAGTCCAGTGACTCTCCTTAGCTCCGATGATCACTGGAATGGTCTTCTTCTCCAGCCACCTAGATGCAAAGAAGCTTTCGGAATCTTGATCGCAAAGTCTCCACACTAGAAAGGAGTGGCAGGATGATGGTGGAACAAACACTATTTTATATATATATAAAGGAGCAATGGACCAGATCAGTCTTTCCACCATTGGATTCAATCTACTTATCAATATCTAGAAAGGCTGCAGAAAAGTTATTTCAGCATATCCCATTTTGATCAAGCCACATAGGTGCAATCCGCATGGTGGCTCGTTGATTAATGAAAAATGACACGTGTCTCACGTCACTTGGGTTGCAGCGGGTAACCAATGATGATTTTCTGCTCCCCACACTTTCTTAAATTCCTTTAAATGAGGCGGTGTGTCCTTTCAAATTATTAAAAAAATTAAATCTAGCGGTTGCATGGCATAGTTCTCGATGGAGGAAATTAATAGATGTCTTTGAAAATGACTTTCCACACTCGTCGTAGAAAGTTTCACTTAAAGTCTGAAAAGTAGGAGGCAAGTGTTAGCGCAGACAATCATCACTAGCCACGTGGCAGTATCAGAGAAAATATCAATCTGAATAATTGCTAAAAACATGATGACAAACATCAACCTAGATCAGCAAAACACCGATCTGAAACTCATTAATCGATATCACTGCCAAGTATGGCACATTGCCCTAACAATAGGTCCAGATTAGCAATTATCGACCATACAAGCCAAACCAGCAAGTCACCGCCCTCCACAATATTTGGATTGAGTTATTATAAATCGAGATCGGTCTTCAACCGACCTCAAATGGACCGTATAGGATAAACTTAGCAATTCACCATTTTGAAAATCGGTGGCTCACTTTCCTATCCGGGGTCTTTCCATCGAAGATCGGATTTATACCGACCTCAATAGTAATAATAATCTACTTAACAGCTGAGCACGAGATCGGGTTTAGTTTATCCTTGCTGCCAGCTCTATCATCTTGAGATTAGTAAAATACCGACATTGCCAATATAGTAAGAAAAAGTACTGTCTAGCTTTATCCTGACTAAATTGGTTAAATACCGACCTCGCCATACCACCAAGATTGGTAAAACATCGATCTCAATATGATTCAAGACTGATCGAGCACTAGAAGCTCTCCAGTCAAATCACAGCAATCCTCTAGCCGTATCACAGCTACTTGCCATTTTGATAAATGGTCTACAGCTGCTATCTAGCTGGCCATTCTGTTAAAATAAATTAACGATCTAACAAAATTTTCTTAAGACTTAAGCAAATCTCTCTATAAATAAAAAGGCAGCTATCCTTTTGGAAGGTAAGTTCTAATTTATGGGATCAAAACTCTGCTAAAATTATTTTTTACTTTTCTAATAAAGAAAGATCAAACTATTCTTTACTCGAATCCTCTCTAAATTTTTTTGGCCTTTCATTTTCACTATCTATTCTCAAGATCTCAATTAATTTAAGTATCGAAGGATTCTAAATCGAAGAATATTCTATTAATTTTTATAATTTTTTCATAGATTAATCCATAATTACAATGATCCAACTCCAAATCAGTTCTTCAGCATGAATTTTTTTTAATGATTTGAAGCCTTACAGCAACAAAAACAATAGCAAAATTACGAAAAAAAAAGGTCAAATATCACGAAGGAACAAATGAGTTGTTGCTGCTTCGTACCGTCCCAAATGGATTCCTATATTTCCTTAATTCTAGATCGTGCGTTCTGTCATTTACCTTGGTCCACGTAGACCTGGTCCATGCGAGAATTTCCCACACGCACGAGGGGCGCAATCACGAGCAACCCCACATCAAGTCATAGTCGACTGTCCGATCCCTCTACATAACACGTGTCGCCATCTGCCTACCTTTGTTCGCAAGATAGAAAACGCCCTCTTTGCCGCGCGAAGGGCGCCTCACTTGGAAGGAACACCTCCGGCGAAAGAGGAGACGAAATATTTCCAAGAAGGGCACCAAGATCTCTGTAGCCTGACAGCTGGGTCGTTCGGGATTACTACCGCTGGTGAATTCTGTTAACGCTTTCGGGCTCCAAATTCAGAGGCTTTCTGACGAACAGGTTATCTGCTTGTCTTTATCGTTGAGAGAGGAAAATAGTGTGATGGAATCAGAGACAAGCTTTGATCTTGGGTTATTTTTCTCGAGCTTCTAGTGTTCCTGATAGTAATTCTTTTTCAGCTGAGGGAAAAGACTATGGAATTCTGTCCTCAGTTGTGTCAAGAGGAAAGCTTTCGGATATACAGGCAGGTTGGTCCTTGAATTCTCTCTTCTCTTTATCTTTCTATATGTTTCTCCTTTTCCTGTTCTTGTTTCAAGTCCATAACTTCTAATGTTTGTCCTTTTTTTTCTTTTTCTTGTTGGCTATGGAGGCATTTGCCGTAGTTCCAGGAGCTGCAACGAGAAAACTGCTGATGCGGAATTTGATGTTCGGGTATTTCGTTATAATATAGTGAACAAATTCTGTTTGGGTTTTCTTTGTTCATGGCTTAATTCTATCAGATCATTGGTGGAGCTGCGCTGAATGATGGATGCATAGTGGAGGTGAAGGCTGATGAAGGGAAGGTGTTTGTTTTGATGCTAGCTGCATATCTCAATGCTCTCACAGGCAATGGAGTTCATGGTATGCTTAAGTCTTTTAGCCAGTGGATTCTTCGATTTGTGTTTATAAAAAATCTTGAATCTTAAAGCAATGAGGTCTGTACCGGTCCCTTATTGCACACCTGATTGCATCAAAGTATTTTTGTGTTTCAAAGATGTTTAGGATATTCTTTTGAGTTTTTTTTTCTATGATGAAAGTTTCAGCCAATTGTAATGAAATTATTTAGCCAGTGATATTTTCTCTCTGCTATTCCATTAGTGAGTATAAATGCCTCGTAGTGTAACTAAAATATCTCATGGAATTACGATACTTCTCTTAGGAATATATTATATTAACGCATTTAGCAGAATTGCTGCATCAGTCAGATATGGACGCGGCTAAAAGAACACAATGTCTTGATAGCTGCTGAATCAAGTACTTGTTCTCATCTTAAAGCATTAATAGTCTCCACATTGTCTCTCGTGTTTACGATAAATGTGCACGATGTACTCAGAGTTCAACAAATATACAAACAAGTTATCAATGTAATAAGTGCATCAATATATTGTCCTTGGAACAGAACTTCTATTTTGTTAAAAAAATTCGATCTTCCCTGCATCTTTATAACATACATCTGTCATAACTGTTTCACTCTGTTTAGCGGTCAAAAGCAATAATAATAATAATAATAATAATAAACATGGAGGGGATGCAAATTTGTGTCTCGACAATGATGTATAAAGTAGTGTATTAGAAGTTCTAATTTTTTTTATTGTGTCCGGAATATGCTGTAATCATCGTTATTTTGATCATAACATCTTCTGTATTCCTGGCGATCAAATTATTATGTTTACACAGAGGCAGCTATTAATGATTGCTTTGTTCAGATTCAGGCTTAGTGGATGGCTGCATTCATCGTTTTCTTGGTCCTTCAGTGGGTCTCATAGAGGTTCCAAACTTTTGAATTTTCCTGTTTTAGTTTTGACTTCTAACCTGAAGCTATGTCCATTATATTCATACTGAGTTTTTACCTTGATTATATTATGTTGGAAACCTATTTATTGGCCTTGTTTCGATGTTGCTTGCATTCATAGGGGGGCATGACAACTGATGAGTGCAGATCTAACTATAGCTGTGACAGAGCATACACCAACAACTCGGTAATTGCTAAACTCATGGTTCTTACGATTGCTTTTAATCTATTGTCAAATTGCTAATAGAGAGAATTTATATCATTTCTGTATGTTGCTATCATTTTGCCGCGTGGTCTTTAAAATCTCAGCGAAGGCTCAATTTGTTGGTACTTTCTGCTTGAAGTAGAGGTCATTGAAATAATAGTGCTTGACTTCAATTAGAGTGTGGGCAATGGATTAAATTTTTTCTTTGCAACCATACATCTCCTGCAGGAACTTGGATTTGATTACTTGCAGGACAGTCTGTCTGGAAACAGAGAGAAACTTGCTATGAAGTGGTACATTTGCAAGCATCATATAAGTTTCAATTCTTTCTTTTTATGATTACTAGCAAACCAGCTAATACAAAACAGGCCAATGCTATTTCGTTTTGCAGTGTTGATGAAATCGACTCGGGCCTAATGATGAGGGAGGGAACCCATGATTGATCAGTGGCGAGGTAATCCTGCATTATGCTGTTGCACTTCCATATTTCTTTATACTATGTCACTTTCATTGTAATTGATTTAAGCATATGATCGTTAGTAGCACTTTTTATTCTATCAGTTTGCCACTAGGATAGGAGGATGCTGCATGATATCCAGTTGCTGCCAATGGTGCTGAACCGCCTGTACAAGGTATTGTTAAGTTCTGCATTTAATATCTTGCAAATTGGCCCTGGTGTTGTCATATGCCTGGCATCACCCATCTTATCTCATTTGTTTTTCCATGATGGAATTGACTTCTACTACAGCATTTTGATGTGGAACTTAAGGATAATTCTTTGGATTTGACTGAGGAAGGAGTTGCTCTTGCTGAGATGGTTCTTGAAGCAGATGATTTATGGGATGAAAATGATCGGTCAGCAAGGTGCAAGATTTCTTTAAATTCATTTTGCTATGTGTTGATGTTATGGTTCCTTTGTGATTGTTACAACTACAAATTGCAGTCTGTATATTCTTATTGCATTCTTTTAGGTAAATTGATAAAATGTGTCCTTGCTTAGAAATCATTATCTAAGTTTAACCCTCAATAACTATTCTGTTTTATTATTTTCTTATCACTCATGAATGTTGCGCTCACACACATGAGACAAATATAAACAAATGAAAAAAAACCTTTAAAATATTTTATTTTGTTTTGGCATTTTCTTGTTAGTCAAGAATGTTGCATCAAAACACATGAAAAGAATCACATGCATACACATTATAAAACTGAAGTGTTTTATTCTGTTTTGTCATTTTTGTTATCAGTCATGAATGTTGCACACATACATGCACGAATGAGAAAACTTAGAAGTACTTTATTCCGTGTTCTTACTGGCCATTGTTGTCATGCGCGCACGCACGCACATGCATGAAAAGATGAAAAAGTATTTTATTTTTTTTTTCTTTTCCATTTTGTTATTAGTTATGTGCATGAAAAGATGAAAAAGTATTTTGTTCCATTTGGACATTTTCTTATTAGTCAGGAATGTGGACACACGTGCATATGTATGAGGAAAAAGTATTTTATTCTGTGTTATCCTTTTGTTATATTGCCATTTTTCTTATAAGTTATTATTGAAAATAAAATAGCTCCTGCCGAAGTCCAATCGGATGTCCGACCTTGGTACGGTACTGTCTGGGATAGTGACGGTTGAGTCCAAATTTTAGCTAATTAAGCTACTTTCCCATCCCGGTCAAGTCTTGGAAGGTCGATCTTCAATCTTTGTACATCGGACGATTTTCTTAACACCAACCCTCTCAGTTCTCCCGATAATTGCAGAACCCATTAGAGACATACTGAACTTCGGCCAAATAAATTTGAGCAGTGAAAGAAGTTGTCATTCAACTAATTTTGATCCCTAACTCAAGATACACAACATGCCTCCATCGAGTATCGGATCCCAGCACAGTCCGACCTTGTCTGGTGGCCGACCTTGAAGACGGTCGAATTTCTTCACTACAGATGGCAGATCTCACCAATATTACATTAAGAACCTCGGTCAGCCGAACTTCTCTCCAGTCAAATTTTTCTCCAACTGAATTCTCTCCAACCAAATTTCTCTACTCCATCTTATGGATTGCAGATCTTGGCAGTTCTACACCAAGAACTTCGGATGGATGAATTCGAGTCAGTAAGAGAGCTTCGCCATCAACATAAATCCGATCTTCAACCCAGAGTAAGTAGTGGTCACTTGAGAATTAACGAATCTCAATATTTGTCCATCCTAGTTTCAAGTCAATCTTTAATCTCCGCTATCCCGGCCAAACTTCTTTAAGAAACCCTAGCCGCAGTCCTCATTGAAGAGCCTACCGTCCCCTTTCTAGCCTTTAGTTTGAATGTCTACATCCACTCTCGATCGATCTTGAAGATGGCTGAGTTCTTAAAAACTGTCAAAGACAATACTAGCAAGATCCAAGCTCAGAATTCGATTGTGAACTCACCATCATCAATGCCATGATCGACCTTCAAAGCTCGATTAGTCCAATCTCTAACTAATGAAATTCAATCGCCAGCGAGTCATGACAAAATGACAGTCCACTCTCCATAATAAACTCCAGGTGGCTCGAATGACCTTCTGATATTCTGTTATGACTGTCACCATCATTCTATTATAGGCTTCGCCTATATAAGGGATCCTTCAGATACGTTTCTTCTCTCTAAGCTCTTCTCTCTGCTCTAATTTCTCCTGAGTACTTCGGAGAACCAACTTGATCGTTGAAGGATCCTACCAGAGCAAACTTCGGCTAGGACTTCATCTTTCAGGTCTCATCAGCGACCTCATCTTCTCTAGCTCCAACGAACTTCAACGTCCATCCTTTTTGTGCACCAATAGGATTGGCGCTAGAGAAAGAGACTCTAAGCCCTTGTTCTAAAAGAAGTACTTAGTCAAGAGCGGTCCTCATCTTCTTTCCTTCTCCTTCCATTTCTTTTCCATTGATCTTTCTTTTGCACTAGCAAGATGCCTCCAAGGAAGGCTCCTTTCCATCGATCCCTCACCTCTGTCGCTAGATCCAACCCAGAATCGATAGATCAGCCCACTCCAACTTCATCGCCTGCACCTCAGCCTTCTCCATCAACAATAGCAGTGGATCTAGAGCAGTTCAACCTACTGATGCAACAGGTTAGGAGCCTTACAGAAGCAGTGCAGGCCATGCAGCAAGCTTCGGCACCAGTACCATCGGAAAAACCATCGCTAGAGCATCGAGATGTGGCACCAAAAAGGCCCACCTAGGCAAGTCGGTTGGTAACCCCTGGAAAAGGAAAGCAGAGAGTGGAGAGCTCCTGTTTCGATCATGATTCTACCTCCGAAAGATCTCTGCCTTCGTTCGGTCGGCCATCTTTTGAGATTCATAATCGAGATGATATTTTTGATCAGAAATTTTAAAAGATGAATTGGCGGATTGAGGAACTCTGTCATACTGTCTTCATCCGCAATAACGACATCTGCACCGACCCTCCATTCTCTGCCTAGATCATACAAAAGCCCATCCCATCGAACTTCAAACTTTTTTAGTTTGAGAGTTACGATGGGATCTCAGACCCCATCAATCATCTTGAAGCCTTTAGGACTATGATGCTGCTCCATGGCGCGCATGACGTCATTCTACGTCGAGCCTTCCCCTCCATCTTGAAGGAAGCAGTAAGAAATTGATACTCGGATCTTAAATTGGGTACCATCTACTCTTTTGATCAGTTGAGCCACTAGTTTGTGGCTCATTTCATCAGCAGCTGGTGTCAAAGATGAGGTTCGGACTTTCTCGTCAACATCAAGCAAAAGAAAGAAAAGTCCATCCAAGCTTATGTCAGTCATTTTAATACTGCTACTTTAGAGATCCGAAATTTAGACCAATTAGTTGCTATGACTGCACTAAAGAACGACCTCCAAAAGAATGATCTCCTCATCTTCCTAGAGAAGTATCCTCTGAAACTTTGCGGACATGCTAGCTTGGACTGAGGCCTACGCCCGAGTCGAAGAAGCTTTTAAATTTAAAGATGATAAAGCTGTAGAGAAACAATAGGTGGGTGAATCCAGTAAACTCACATTTATGAAAAAATCGAGTGAAGTTCGACTGCACTCTAGAACCCCTCCAGAGCATAGACGAGCCCAAACTCCATCCTGACTCGTCGACCAAGAAGCTCAGATCGAAGGATGTGGTGGAACTTCTCTCCTAAAAGATTTCATAACCATTTCTTCCTAAATGCTCCAAAAATTCAAGTGCTGATGAAAATCAAGGAGTAACTGCTGAGATCGAAAAAGATGAGCTTTCATCCAAGCAAGCACAATCCTAATAAGTATTGCTTGTACTATCATAATCATGATTATGATACTGAATAATACATTCAGCTCCAAAATAAGATCGAGGAGCTAATCAGAAGAGGTCGATTGGATCGATTCCTCTGACGTCGGCCTAAAAGGAAGGAAGATCGATCAAGAGCCCTGCCCCAACTAAAGCCACCCCAGAGGGATGAACTGCTAGAAGATCGGCCCCCACTTGGGATCATCAACATAATTACCGAGGACACCGACAGGGGGCAGTGGATCAATAGGAGGAGCAAAGAAGCAGAGGACTGAGGAACCTATCTTTTTCACCAAAGAGGATGCACAAGGAGTTCAATTTCTGTATAATGGTGTGGTTGTAGTTACTCTAAATATTGCTGATTATGATGTACGTCGTATTTTGATTGATAATGGAAGCTCTACTGATATTTTATTTTACGATGTTTTCTCTAAAATATCTATACCTGATAGTTGCTTGGGATCTATAAACTTTCTATTGGTAGGATTCACCGATGATGCTATACCAGTTGAAGGAATAATTACTTTATCAATTATGGCAAATCGATACCCGAAGCAGTTCAAGGCTCAGGTTAATTTTCTGGTGGTAAAGGCTTCCTTTGCCTATAATGTAATCTTGGGTCAACTTGGGTTGAATGCATTCGGAGTTATGGTATCAATTTATTATTTGAAGATGAAGTTTTCGATGGATTACGGAGTCGGAGAAGTCAAAGAAGATTAGGCTTTAGCATGTCATTGCTACACAATCGCTTTGCAAGGAGAAAGGCAACCAGAACCCTATCCCATGGATGGACTTGATGTCCATGATGATCTAACTAAAGAGCGAGGGGAACCAATTGATGATCTTGTTGCAGTCTTTTTAAATGATGAAAATGAAGATCATACTATTCAGACTAGCTCCAACCTGGAAGAAGTCAAAAAGCAGCTCATCATCTTTCTATGGAGGAATGCAGATGTCTTTGCTTGGGTTCTTATAGATATGCCTGGGATTAATACTGAAGTAATGGAACATCGACTGGGTGTAGATCTCAAAACACCAACCCGTGAAGTAGAAGAAGTGCAACTTTGCATTCGAGCGGCAGAAGGCGATTGTGGACGAGATTGATATGCTCCTTAAGGCCAAGTTCATCAAGAAAGTTTCTTATCTAGATTGGATCGTCAATATGGTTCTCGTCAAGAAGGCGAGCAGCAAGTTGAGGATGTATATAGACTTCACCAACTTAAACAAGGCCTGCCCAAAAGACGGCTATCTTCTATCCAGAGTTGATCAACTGATGGATGCAATCTTGGGCCATGAGCTTCTCACTTTCATGGATGCTTTCTCTGGCTATAACTAAATCTAGATGGCACCAAAAGATGAGAAAAAACTGCTTTTATTATTGATCATGATCTTTATTATTATAGGGTTATGCCTTTTGTACTAAAAAATGTAGGTGCAACATACCAGCACCTGGTGAACAAGATCTTTAAGAAGCAGATCGATTGTAACATGGAGGTTTACGTGGATGACATACTTATCAAAAGTCGATCTTCAATAAATCATATTACCTTTCTTGAGGAGACATTCAACACACTCCGGCAGTATAAAATGGAGCTGAACCCAACCAAGCATGCATTCGGAGTAACTTTGAGAAAGTTCTTGAGATTCATGTTGTCGAGGTGCGGCATCAAGACAAATCCTGAAAAGATTCGAGCTACTTAAGAAATGACAGCTCCAAAGACCATAAAAGAAGTCGAACGCCTAACAGAAAAGATCACAGCTTTAAATCGCTTTGTTTCAAGATCGGTGGAACGTTGCATGCCCTTCTTCCAAGTATTCAAGTAACTAAAAAACTTTTGCTGGACCCCTGAACGTGAGCAGGCATTTGAAGAGTTAAAGAACTACCTCAGGTCATCTCCCCTTCTTGCCAAGCCCAAGTATGGAGAAGAGTTGTTCTTGTACTTGATGGTATCTCCCACAGCCATTAGAGCCATTTTAATCAAGGAAGAGGCGAAAATTCAGAAGCCGATCTACTATATAAATCAGGTTCTAAGGGATGCAGAAATAAGTTATACTAAATTGAAAAAGCTGACCTATGCTTTGTTGATTGTAGCAAGAAAACTTAGACTATATTTTCAAGAGTACATGGTGACACTCCTCACAAATTAACTAATAAAAGCTATTCTTCATTGGCCAGATACATCTAGAAGAATAGCAAAATGGGCAATTAAACTCACGGAGTTTGATATCAAGTTTCAACCTCGGTTGTCTATTAAAGCTCAGATACTAATCGATTTTATAGTAGAATGCATAATCCGAGATGAAGCCAAATCTAAACAGCGAGAGATCGGCATTTCTATTTCACCACCAAGCTCCTCTGAAGAGAAAGCAGGCCTCCTTAAAGACTTCTGGGTCTTGTATGTTGATGGTTTATCTATTGCATTTGGAGCAGGCGCAGGTTTGATTCTAATTAATATGGAAGGAGTTATAGTCGAATATACGCTGTAGTTTGAGTTTCCTGCAACTAACAATGGAGTGGAATATGAAGCCCTGATTGCATGATTGAGAATAGCTAAGAAACTGGGAACGGATCATGTGAAGGTTTATAGTGATATAGGACAGGTTAATGATAGCTATGAAGCCTGGGAGGAAAGTATGAAGAAGTACTTGGACATGATAAAAAGTTTAACTTCGATCTTTGGTAGTTTTGACATTCAACAGATCCCCCGAGCAAAAAATGTAAGGGCTGATCTTCTATCCAAGTTGCCAAAGGAGGTTTTTCTTGAAGTTCTTTGGCATCCGAGTTTAGAGGAATCCCAGATTGTAATGCAAGTAGATTCTAAGCCTAGCTAGATTGATCCGTTGATCCTCTATCTTAAAGATGACATCCTTTTCAGAGATCCCAAGGAAGCTCGAAAATTGAGAAATTAAGCCTCTCGTTATGTTTTATATGAGGGCAAATTATACAAGAGGTCTTACTCCTTGTTGCTTCTTAAATGCCTCCGACCATCTGAAGCTGATTATGTCCTAAGAAAAATTCATAAAGAAGTTTGTGGAAACCATCTCGATGTCAGATCATTGTCTTATAAACTGCTCCATCAAGGATACTACTGACCAACCATGCAGCAGGATGCAACCAACTATGTTAGAAAATGCGATCGGTACCAAAGAAATGCTAACATCTAGAGACAACTGGCTTCTCAGCTCACATTCTTAAGTGCTCCATGGCCATTTGTACAATGAAGAATGGATATACTTGGGCCATTTTTCATTGCATCTGGATAGTGAAAATTTCTTCTAGTGGTGGTGGACTACTTTACCAAGTGGGTTGAGGCCGAACTCCTGGCAAAAATCATAGAGATCAAGGTATAGAATTTTATCTGAAAATCAATAGTGTACAGATTCGGCCAACCTCAGACTTTAATTATAGATAATGTGCATTAGTTTGTAGGGGCAAAATTTGCTAAGTTCTATGAAGATTTGAATATCTTCCATCATTTCACATCTATGATCCATCCTCAAGTAAATAGTGAAGTCAAAGTGACCAATAAAACTTTGCTGTAAGGAATAAAGACCAAGCTTGAGCTAGCAAAAGAAATATAGATGGATGAATTTTATCATGTGCTCTAGACTTATAGAACTACTCAGAGGTTGCCAATTAGAGAGACTCCATTTGTCCTAGCATTTCGAACTGAAGCAATCATACCAGTTGAACTTGGACTCCCCTCAGCATGAGTTGAAGCCTTCAATGAACAGAATAATTTGCAGGATCTCAAGGCAAATCTTGATCTATTGGAGGAAAAGCAAGAGAAAGCCCAAATTCGGATGGTAGCTTACAGGCAGAAGGTGGCACGGTATTATAACTCTAGAGTTAAAAGTAAAATCTTTAAAATTGGAGATCTGATGCTGCGATGAGTAGATATCTCACAGCCATAAAATCAAGGCAAGCTCACTCCAAACTTGGAAGGCCCTTATGAGGTCGTAGAAATTGTCCGACCAGAAACTTATTATCTGAAGGAGTTTGGAGAGGCAACACTTCCACGATCCTGAAATTTAGAGAATTTATGAATGTATTATCAATGATCTCACTTCAATAAAATTTCTTTATCTTAACATTCTTGTTTTTGGTGCAAATTGAATGATGGCAGAAAATTATTCAATCGAGCTTCATTCTTAAATGAAATAGAAGGTCTCTGGTTCTTAAACAAGAGGTTAACCCCATCTTAATGAGGATAAAAGCCTCTGATTTTTAAACAGAAGGTAACGAAAAGACATCCTCTCAACGGTCCTTTTATGCTCCGGCAATCTTATTAGAAACAGAAGGTGAACCTTATCCTAACAAGAATAATAGCCAACCACTTCAGGAACAAGAGGTGGACCTTATCCTGATGTGGACGAAGACTCTTACGAGGGATTGAAAGCCTCTAGTTCTTAAATAAGAGATAATGGGGAGAGGCCCTCTCAACGATCTTTTTGTGCTCCAATAATTTTATTAGAAATAGGAGATGAATGTTATCCTAACAAGGGTAATAGCCAACTATGTCAGAAATAGAAGGTGGACCTCATCCTGACGTGGATGAAGATTCTTACGAGAGATTGAAGACCTCCGGTTCTTAAATAGGAGTAATAGGAAGAGACCTTCTCAACGGTCTTTTTATGCCTCGACAATCTTGTTAAGAACAAGAGGTGAATCCCGTTCTAACAAGGATAATAGCCAACCATGTTAGGAACTGGAGATGGACCTCATTCTGACGTGGATGAAGATACTTATGAGAGATTGAAGGCTTTTGATTCTTAAACAAGAGGTAATGAAGAGAGGTCCTTTCAACGATCCTTTTGTATCTTGGCAATCTTGTTAGGAACAGGAGGTGAACCTCGTCCTAATAAGGATAATATCTAACCATGTCAGAAATTGAAGATGGATCTCGTCCTAACGTAGATGAAAATCCTTACGAGGAATTGAAGGTCTTTGATTCTTAAACAAAAAGTAATGGGGAGAGGTCCTCTCAACGATTCTTTTTTGTTCCGATAATTTTATTAGAAATAGAAGGTGAATTTCATCCTAACAAGGATAATAGCCAACCATATTAGGAATAGGAGGTGGATCTCGTCCTGACGTGGATGAAGATCCTTACGAGGAATTGAAAGCCTTCAATTCTTAAATATAGGTAATGAGGAGAGGCCCTCTCAACGATCCTTTTGTGTTCCGATAATCTTATTAGGAATAGAAGGTGAATCTCGTTCTAATAAGGATAATAGCCAACTACGTTAGGAACAGAAGGTGGATCTTGTATTGACGTGAATAAAGATTCTTATGAGGGATGTGAAGACCTCCAATTCTTAAATAGGATATTAACCTCATCCTAACAGGAGTAAAAGTCGATCTCATCAGGAACAAAAGAAGGATCTTGTCCTAACGTGGGTGAAAATCATCACAAAGGATGCAAAAAATCCCAATTCCTAAACTGGGAGACTAAACGAGTTTGGAAAATCCTTGCTCATAAACAAGGGAGACACACCTATGAGATGTCGGGTTGAGATTATCACTCTAAAATAACATCAACATTAAATACAGCACAAAAATAAGAAGTTTCATGAATACTAAATCAAAAACAACACATAATGATAGTCAAAAGAGGTATGATTTCATTGATATTAAAGTTCAGTACAAGAAGTCTCTAGGACCAATTACAAAAAAAAAAGAGAGAGAAAAAGAAGAAAGAGAATAAGATGTCCTATTTGGACTTCGGACTATCCATCCCAATCATTATAAGGAAGTGCTTCAAATCATTAATCTTGTTTTCAAGCTCTTTCCTCATCGCTATATTTTTGCCGAGCAGCTTGTGAACTCTTCTTATATCCTCCTCAGTCTCCCTCAGTCTTTTCCACAGAGCCTCCGATTCAGCTTCAGTGTCCTTCACTGCATTCTCCTAATAGGTCATTTGAATCTTGAGTTAGAGCAGTTCAGCCTCATCATTTTCGTGCATCTCAGAAAGGCTTTCCAGGGTGCATTTCAGGGAAGCAATTTTTTTTGAATCTCTACTCGAGCTAGCTTGAGTCCTATTCGCTAATCGCTTACGAAGTCGAGCAATTTCCTCATCAGCCTTCCGAACTGTCCGTTGAAGTTCGGCGATTTGGTCACTCTAGTCGAGCCTGTAACTATTGTATGAATCCTTGGCCGTGCGTAATTAGCTCTGAAGCTTAGAGAATCTTTTAGATCAGTCCTAGCCATACTCTTTTCGATCAGTATTCCATACTGAGCTCCCTTCTAGTAGCAAAATTTTTTCCTTCGTTGCTCTAAGATCAACTTCAAAGGAACTAACTTTGGCGGTTAAAGTCCAAGACTTTTCGCTAACACGTTTCTTGGTTTCTTCAAGCTCTTCACTTAGGTTATATTTTTTAGCAATATATTTCTTGAAAAATTCTTTTGACGACTGGTGAAGGTGATTAATTTCGACCGTAGCCTCCGCATAGTTCTTCTTTGACTTTTAAAGTTCATCTTCTACTTCAACTTTTTATTGGCATGATGAACTTCCTTCTTCAAATTTTTGATGACGACCTTCAAGGGAATAGCTCGAGGTAGTGGTTCAACCTTGGCATATGGTTGTGTTCCATGGCATTGTTAAGCAAATAAGATTCTAAGTAACTGGTACATCATAATGAAAAGAAGGTACAAAAAGAAGAGAAACTGAATTCAACTTCATTGATTGAAAACTTTTTTAGTACATTATATAAGAAAAAAAGAAAAAAGGTATAATTATCAGAGGTCTCCGACCTCTGATGGTGCGGCAGCGGAGTCGGTGGGTGCGGTAGCCATAGGTTCAGTAGGCAGAAGATCGACACCAATAGTTGAAGGCTCCACCTCATCTTCAAAAGATTCTTCTCCTAGGAAGCCAAGGTCCAGCTTCGAAAACTTCTCTGCAACTCTTTTTTGGCAGAGCTCGAACTATTTGACGAAGGCTTCTTTGGCGAACTCGATCTTTATATCTTCTTGTTCTTTTGAAACCTTGAAATTCAAGATAGTTTGTTCTTTGGCTTCAGCAATTCGTCTTTCTTAGCAATTTCAACCTCCACCTTCTTCCTCATCTTTGCTTCCAAAGCCAACTCTTTCTTCATCTCCATCATGGCTTGTTCGGCGCTTCTAAGTGCCCCTTCGAAATGCTCAACTTCTGCAGAACTCTCCTTTAGTAGATGGTCGACCTCGGTCTTGTATTCTTCATGAACCTTCATAGCCTTTGAGGTCTCGGCCTTTTAAATGTTAATCGCTATAATGTTGGCGATCGGTTGGTGGCCTACCTACAAATGATGAGTCAGTTGTACTACTGGAAGAACATATGAATAAGTTTAAAAAAGGAAGGCAATTATGTCGAGGAAAGTCCTGAGAGAGTCTTTCATCCATTGCTTGAGGTCGGTGAGGACAATCCTATCCATAATGTTCTGTAGAATGCACCCATCAACCAGGAACTTGATGACTTTCCAATCATCAAAAGAAGCATTCTTCCAGTCGATGCTGTTGCCATTGAATTCCCCAGAGTTGTGTTGAGGTCGAGCTTTCTTGGCGAGCGACTTCTTCCTCTTCTTCCCCACCTCCTTTTCCTTCTTGGTGGGAGGCGCTAGGACTGGGACCTCGACAGGCGGACTCGAGATCGTTGGAGGCACTATAGCCTTGGGAGCAGAAGCAGTTTGAGCTGGAGCGGTCAAGCTCGGATTGTTGACCTTCACTCGTTTGGATGATTTTCTGGGCGTGTTGTCCTTTTTATAGGCCCAAAGTTCTTGGGATAATCACTTCAATTCTTTCGGAGTCATCTCTGCAGCAATAGAAAAGTCGAGGTTAAAAAAAAAAAAGACAAGAGAACAGTTAATGAGACGTGAATGTATCCTGCCGGATTGAAGAAACTTAGGCCGAGGTTAAACAAGGTCTGATCATTTAATAATTGGATAGTGGTGGAGCTTTGTAATTTCTCAATGTTTTAGTAGAGTCGAGGTCCTCCCTTTCTAACCTTAGAGCTCTGCGGACCGAATCCCTTAATTGACCTCAGGAAGGAAACCCTAACTCTAAGAACGAGCAAGAAATGAAGAAGAATTTTTTCTTCCAATTGTGAATTGAGGAAAGGGCATCTTTGAGCAACCCCTTCTTGCCGAACTGGAGGGATAAGTACCACCAGTTCTTGGCAGAAGGATATCACTTAAAGATAAAAAAGATTCAGAACAAAGAGATTGTGGGATGGACTTTGGCTAAAAGGCAGAGATCAAGAAATCCTATGATGAATCTAAAGAAGTTCGGAATCATTGAGGCAAGGGATATATCTAAGAAACGAAAAAAGGCTACAACAAAAGGAGGGATTGGAAGGTGCAGCTCGACATGAAGAGCTTCGAAGTATAAATAGAAGCGATCTAGAAGAGGGGTACAAGCTCGGCTGCTTGACCTAGGAAGCTCTAGATCATATTTCAAAGGGATCCCGTACTGGATTCTAATAATTGAAAGATCTTCAGGGGAAAGGGAGCAAGGGATGGTCTCAGGAACAAAGGTTGGACGAGGTACTTCTATAAGTTCGACTTCCTTCCTAAGATCAGGATTTGGAGAGTTCGGGTCGGATGGGCTTATAGAACTACCAGACCAGGATATCTCAGAGGCCATCTTGAATCAAAATAAATCGAAAAAAACTTTCTAAAACTAAGATAAATCGATGGATAAACTCAAAAAAGCTTTTTGAAGAACAAAAGGCAAAAGAACAATAAAAAATATATAAAAAAGGTTAGAGTTCTAACCTAAGATGGATGAAAAGCTCGGTGATGATACCAGAATGGTGAAGAAAGAGTAAAGAAAATACCAAAGACCAAAAAAATCGTAGAGGAAGATGGAACAGGATGCTTGGTTACAGGGAAGATGAAGGATGGAAAAGAAAATGGGGAAGAAGGAGAACCAGGGCAAGGTAGGAAACCCGGAGGAGAAGAAGTTTAAATAGTCGAAAAAGATTAGAGATGGTTATGATTGCAGATTGCCTCCACCCAAATCTCATCTGCCGCATGTCCCACTTATCATGGCTACAACTGATGTCTAACGAAGCTTTATAGCACCGTACATCGAGCTCCACGCTAGGGGGGAATTTCAAACACTGAAGTCGTTTCGGGTCATTCAGCATTAAAAGAAGCTTCGGCACTAGTTTGAAAACACCAAAATTTTTCATCTCTCAAAAGTGAAAAGTCAAAAAGAATTTCGGCAGTCGCAAATTTTTGGTACTACCTTCATCCGAACTTCGGACTTGAGAGTAGGGGGACAAGTATTGGAAGTAAAATAGCTCCCATCGAAGTCCAATTGAATGTCCGACCTTAGTATGGTGCTGTCTAGGATAGTGATGGTTGAGTCCAAACTTCAGCTAAGCTGCTTTTCTATCCCAGTCAAGTCTTGGAAGGTTGGCCTTCAGCCTTTGTACGTCGAACGATCTTCTCAACACCAATCCTCTTAGTTCTCCCAACAATTGTAGAACCCGTCAAAGACATATTGAACTTCAGCCAGACGAACTTGAACAGTGAAAGAAGTTGACATTCGACTAATTCTGATCCCTGGCTCAAGATTGACAGTAGGCCTCCATCAAGTATCGGATCCCAGCATAATCCGACCTTGTCTGGTGGCTGATCTTGAAGGCGACCGAATTTCTTTACTACAAATGGCAGATCTCACATCAAAGATCCTGGCCAGCCGAATTCCTCTTCAGCCAAATTTCTCTCCAACTGAATGTCTCTCCAATCGAATTCCTCTACTCCATCTTATGGATTGCAGATCTTGGCAGCTCTACACCAAGGACTTCGGATGGATGAATTCGAGTCAGCAAAAGGACTTCGCCATCAACATAAGTTCAATCTTCAATCCAGAATAAGCAGTAGTCACTTGAAAAGTAACAAATCTCAATATTCATTCATCCTAGCTTCAAGTCATTCTCGGATCTCTGCTATCTCGGTCGAACTTCTTTAAGAAAGCTTGACCATAGTCCTCATTGAAGAGCCTATCATTCTCTCTCTGACCTCTAGTCAGAATGTTCGCACCCACTCTCGATCGATCTTAAAGGCGACCGAGTTTCTAAAAGCTGTCAAAGGCAATACCAGCAAGATCCAAGCTCAGAACCCAATTGCGAACTCGCCATCATCAATGCAAAGGCCGACCTTTGAAGCTCGGTTAGTTCGATCTCTAATTAATAAAATTCAACCGCCAGCGAGTTACGAGAAAATGACAATCCACTCTCCATAATAAACTTCAGATGGCCCAAATGGCCTT
The DNA here is from genome assembly GCA_006176705.1 of Cocos nucifera. Lineage (NCBI taxonomy): Eukaryota > Viridiplantae > Streptophyta > Magnoliopsida > Arecales > Arecaceae > Cocos > Cocos nucifera. The sequence goes on along the minus strand of QRFJ01005262.1, from coordinate 71,346 downwards.
CTGACATTCTATTATTGCTGTCACGATCATTCTGTTACAAGTTCCGCTTATATAAAAAATCCTCCAAATACATTTCTCCTCTCTAAGCTCTCTTCTCTGCTCTAATTCCTCATGAGTACTTTATTTTTGTTGATCAGAAAACTAACTTGACCATCAGAGAATTCTATCGGAGTCAACTTCGGCCAGGACTTCATCTTGTAGGTCTCATCGGCGACCTCGTCTTCTCTAGCTCTAGCGAGCTCCGACGTCCGTTCGTTTTCTGCGCCAACCGTCATGAATATCAATATGTGGCAATTTATCTTTGGTAGCGTCTTGATCTTTTGCTCCTGTTATTTATATGCGAGAGGATGCTTCTGTTTTTGCCATCCACGTTCCCTTGGATTTGACATGGTTATCAGGTGGTTCTTTCTTGGCATTTTCAATATTCTGCAAAACCCATCTGATGTGCTTGCCCTACTTAAATTTAGCCTTCATAGTAGCATCTTGTTATCAGTTTAGCCCGGATAGCTGACTTTACACCAATATAGTTGATTACTTGGTTTATACTAATGATACTGGACTGTAAGTTTCGTGATTGTAGTACATAATTTTGTAAATATTGCAGTTAAGTCTCATGAAGAATGAACTGGGCTTACTGTTGTTTTCCATGGTCTATCTTTGGGATTGTTCAAGTCGAAAATAGGTGAATGTTGGACTGCTAAGTTGTCTTTCCCTTTTCTCGGGTCAAGCAGATAATCCTCCCAAGATCATCCTCCGAAAATTATTATTCAATATCATGGTTAAGCATCTTGCAAACTTGGCTGCATGTGAAAACCTAAAAGTCAACCAAGTGGACTTTTAGGTGGGGAGGTTGCATGATTGATGTGTATGCATTCAACTTATGCGTAATTTTGCAACTTACTGCAATTATGCAAGCTTTAGTTGTCCGATATGTTGTCTGTTCTTGGTTGAAGCCTGAAAAGAAAAAAGATAATATATGATAGAAATGCTGTTTGAGAAAAGGAGAATTTTGATACTCAACAGCATATATAAGAATATCATTCTCCTCATAAACAGGCGTTCAAATGTTCCCATTTCTCATGTGCTAATCTCATACAATTCGGGCAAGTAATCTGGAAAATAAAGGTTTTATAATTTTATGAATGCAACAAAATAAAGAGTATATTTGTTTGGGGAGAGTTGGATTCTAAAATGGGTATGAAATTGGATTTGAAATTAGAATGAAAACGGGAATGGTCATATTCTTGTACCCAATAACGAAGCCTTGGGCTAATGACCTGAGGTCCCTAACTAGGTCTTCTCTTGTTTGAATCGCGTGGGTTCTCCGAGCCTCTGAGGGAATTCATATCGGCGCATTAAATGGAGAAGAAAGGTACCTTGTTGCGTGACTTGCTTGGCTATTGACTCGCCCTTCGGCTGGATACGCGGAGGGATCGGCCTTCGTCAAAGTATCGAGCCCTCGGCCATCAACAGTTCTCGCGTGGGCGGCTGCTGTCCACTGCCTTGACTTTTTGACCATCCCCATCCAAGCGGTCCCGCCATTAACTCGACCCATGAGCCGAAGTAACGTCTCAACTTTACTCCGTTCCCACCCCTGCTGCGGTATGGCATCGCCCGGAGAAACACCACCATATTGTGGGCAGTCTTCATCGCCTGAACAAGGGTCTTGGTCTCCATGAAAACGCAATTGAGGTGGTGGGAGTCATGGTCTGGTCCTTAAGACAAACTCTTGGCAACTCTTTGTCCCAGCTGATTGCAAATGGGTCGGGTCGAAGGACTTGGTCGAACACGAGAAAAGGGAATCATGGATTGGCCTTTTGGATGGATGCTTGCTGTACCACTTTTCGACCGCACAAATTGTAAGTAGATTGGGTCGGGTTTAGATCTAGCATGACACGTGCGAGACAATACATTAGTACAATGTTAGTCGGCTATGATGATTGCAAGTAGGTTTGGTCGAGGTCCGGCCACGTCTAGATCTATCATGAGATATAGGAGTAATGATCTTAGTGTTATGGATGAATACATGCCATGGTATGCTTCGCTATGATGATTGCAATCAAGCTCTGGTCTAGAACTACCATGAAAGGTCAGAGTCATTATCTTGGTCTTTTAAAAGAATGCTGTTTGGTTAGGTCGGGTTAGGTCTCGATTATAGCATGAAACATGAGAGTCATGGTCTTGGTCTCTTGGACGAATCCATGCCATGATACTTTCCGGCTATGGTGATTGCAACTGGGTTGCATTGGGTTTGGTTTAGATGCAGCATGAGATGTGGGAATCATGGTCTAATCTTTCCAATGAATGTGTACCGTAGTACTCCTCGGCCATGTTGAGACATGGGAGTTAGTCTTGTTCTTTTCGACAAATGCGGGTCACGGCACGCTTCAACTGATGGTCCAAAGCAGACCATATCGGGCTGGTTTGGATAACCATGGGACGTGGGATTCAATGTTCTTCGTCTTTTGGATGAATGTATGCGGGCCACGGTAATTGCAAGTGGGTTCGGGTTGGGTCTTGTCTAGATCTGGCACGAGATGTGTGAGTCAAGGTCTTGGTCTTTTGGATGCATGCCATGTTAGCTTTCGACCATAATGACTACAAAGGCGTAGTCCAGATCTAGCATGAGATGTATATGAGCCATGTTCTTGGTCTTTTGCACACATGCTTGCCATAGTACTCTAGACTATGACAATTGCAGGTGGTTCAGGACGAGTCTAGGTCTATCGTGATCTATAATTGACTCGAATCAAGCGTAAGCTTGTAATTTTTTTTGATGGAAATAAGCTTGTAATTTTGCTTGTGAACTTGCTTTCACTGTCATTTTTCTGATCAGACACGATCTTTTCATGCAAAAGATCAAACGATCTTCTAGGTCATGTCTAGATGAAGAGTGCCAATGTCTAATCAATGATTAGCTGGATCTTGACATGCTGGAGACAAGAGGATAAGTCCTACAAACATTATCATTAGAGGATATTTTGAATTACGACAACAATAGACAATTGGGGCATGTTTGGTTTGAAAGCTGAATGGATTGAAATAAAAAGTAAAATGACTATATTGTCTAACATATTTGATTCATGACTGGAATTAGAATTAGAATTAGAATCGTGAATTTTGAATTCTAGAAAAGAATAAGAATTGAGTTTTGGCAGATTAGAGCATTTCAAAATTAGAATGGAAAGAGGATTTCCTCCAACCAAATAGCTATAGTAGAAAAAGGGATTTTCTACAACAACGAAGCATGCTCTTGCTGTCTATATAATTATCAATAAGAGTTTGGTTTGCTACAGGCTGATTGGAGGTGAATTTAATCTCAATGTTGCAATGCTATTTGAGCCTAGAAAAGCGACGGGGTCCCCAATCCACCAGCCGTATTTTGTTTACCTTTGGTTTTGCGTCTCTGAAGATGTTTTAATTACCGAGAGCACACGTTGCTGACGTTCGACTCAAGTCTTCAACCATAAGCAGTGCTTCCACATTTAACATAAGTGGCATTTGCCAAGGACCACCAGGGTGGTTGGTGGGGTGGTAGGATACGTTGTGATGCCAAGTGGCCGCACGCAAATGCCGGATACCGTTATCCGCTCCCACGACTCAATTGTTGACGTATAAGGAGCACGTTGGATGTGACAAGTATTTGATTTGGATCCCAGATTTTAGATTGGAGTCTCCTCCAAGGAAAAATAACCTAACTGGAGTATTCTGGAAGGAAATATAACCTTACCTTTTTCTTCTTCTTCTTCTTTTAATTTTTGGTAGAATTACCTTTTTCTTCTTTGATATCTTACTTCTTACTTCTTGACGTCTTATAACGTGTATGAGAGAGACGTTGTTCCATGGGACCATGTTCCATAGCTCGGCCTCTTTCTTTCGTCCCACACTTCAAAATTATAGGTTTAAAAGCGCACATTTGCTTGTACATCGGGCAACATTTGTAGATGAGAACTTATAGCTTTGAATGAGACTAGTATTCAGGAAAACAAAATCATTTCAATGCAATCTAAGATGGCCATAAGTGGTTATTACTTAATTGTAATGCATGCAAGTAGTTCATAGCATTAAAATGGCAGCACTATATGTCCAGATATGTAAATAATATAATCATAATATTACGATATATTTTAGAGATATTTATATAGTATAGAAATTAATATTTTGTTATCCCAAATGATTATAATATGTAGTGAAATAAAGTTGTCATTAACTCCGAGAAAATATGCAAAATATTATATACTTGAAAAAACCTAAAGCAAAACATGCACTTATCATGTGGTAGTTTGAGTAAAATATGGATTCTTAGATTGAAAAGGTGAGATGCCTGTGTGAACTTCAAAGCGTGATAATATATGAAATTAATGGGTTGATTTAGGAGGTATGATTTGGCCTAATTTGACTTTACATATATTGGCATGTGTGATACAATTTGGACATGATTAGCATGATTGATAAATATTTAGAATCTTGGAGCAAATTCTCCACAACCACCAGGAGAAGATAGAAATAAGAAAAATACTGATCCAAATACGGTTGGTCCATAATGGACACAATGATGTTGTCCTAAGCTAAAATGGACAATGCAAGAGAGAATATGATCTTGACTCAATTAATATAAAGACCTCTAGTGAAAGTATGGACGAGAATGCACGTCTGGCTAGGGTAATATAGTTGCAAGTTTGATATTACTGGCTAACTATGAAATTTAAAAAATAATAATATAAATAAAGTTATAATATTTTTAAAATATTTATTTATTTATGCATATGAAAATAAGTGAAGAGGCATGAATAAAAACGATACCAAAAGGAAATACCATACGCTGTTGTTGTTTCCTCGTGCATAAAGGATTCTCAAGTAGATGTAATTAATTCATCAATAAATTATTAAATTAACGTATAATTCATAAATAATTAAAAAAATTTTATGGCATTTGATCTCATTAAAATAATTTATAAAATAATTCAGCCCACACAAAAATTTAGAAAATCATGTTACCAATTCACCACCACCACAACCCAGTCCTGTGGAAACGTTGAAAAATGGAATCCCCCGAGAGAAAACCCAAGAAGAATAGACAGCGCAAGAGGAATAAATAATAGATAAAAAAAATAAAGACCAGGGATCCCATCAGAAAAAATAAAAAAGTCACATCATGGGCCATGGGGTCAAGCAGGTCTTCATTCAATTAACACAAAACCGAAACTCGCAATGGAATCCTTTCCCCCAGAGTCTCAAAAGCCAACCCACTTCGCCTTCGAAAGAATGGAAGGAAGAAGGGAAGAAGAGCACTGCATGTAAGTAGCTTCATCTTCTCTCTCTCCTTCTCATTACCATATATTATCTCATCTCCAAACTTATAACCAAGTATATATTCTTGTGTTCAAAAGGTTTGAGACTAGCCATGTTCTGGGGTCTCTCTTGGCATCCTCCCCTTTGCTCACCCAAGCCTGGAGTCAGTGCATGCGAGCCAACGCCGGTGGCTCGAGCTTTACGTTCGAGCAGTGCGGGGACACGGTCTACGTCGCATTCTCCGGGGTCCAGACCGGCGTGCCGGTGACCAACAGCCTGGTGCCCATGTGCACCGGCGGGCACGGTCTCTTCTCGCCGCTGGTGGGTGGCGAGGGGGATGGCAGCAAGCCGGTGCTCGTCCATGCCGCCATCCTTCATCTCTTTCTTGCTTTGTATCAAACAAATGAATTCCAGGTGAGTGCAAATCTCCGTGCTTCAAGTTTTTTTTTTTTTTTTTTTCTTCTTTTGATCTTTAATGGTGTTTATTGGGAATGGCAGGCTAATCCCAATCCATTGCTGACTCCTTTAATTCTTCCTTGCTTCTAAATCCTATAATAATTAGGATTTTAAAGAAAAAAGACTATTAGGAGGGGAAAAGACAGATTATATTAAATCATTTAGGAGATGATGTATTGTATCTAGTCGGATATCTAGATGGAAATGCTGGAATTTGTCTATTTCTAGTTGAGGATTCCCAAGAGAGGAATACGGAGAGAAAAATTGTCAAACTAACAAACAATTCTCAGGATCAAATAAATAATTCTGGAAAACCAAGATTGGTGTTTGTTTAATCATGTCGAATGGTGAAAAGCTGAGCTATTAGGAAGAATGTTTTTAGGTGCTAACTGTGATTTCTTAGGTTGCTCGTGAGGGTTGCTTATTAGTTTAGTATTGCAAAGAATTTGATATCTGCTTTCTCCCTGTCATCTGGAATGGTGCGCATCCTACCGTGCAAAAAATTGCTGTGCAAAAAGTGTCATTTTGGGCTTTTTTTGCTTTAGTTAATCATCTCTGCCCATGTATCACGGGTTCGGGTTGCATATTTTGCGCGAAAGGATGATTGATCTTTTTGCGTTAGATTGCATCTCAAAGCATTTGAACTTCTTCATTCATCCACCTGCACATATCTCAAAGTAACTATTGCATGATCCAATGATGATTCATGTAAAGGAAGGTAAAATCATTCATTCATGTAAAAGATACAACCCCTATCCATGTGTCACACGATATCTCCTTCACGGCACTAACTAGCCTAAGAATGAAAGGATGGTATGTCCCACCCACAGGTCTATTTAGGATTATGTTTAATTTTCAAGGCATGCAGATGTCTTATCCGCCATTCCAATTCAATTTGTCATATATGTGTTTAGATTATCCATTTAATAAAATGGTCTGATTTGCATTTTTGACATGTTTAATAAACATATTGGGTTTGGATTGATGGATTTTTTACCTATTTTGCATTGGACCGATCCATATCTAGTCCGATGCAACCCTAGTGCCACGACCGTTCCAAAGTCTGACGTAATCTTTTCCATAAAATGCGATACCATATGTGAGCTGAAGTCCGAAGTTCAGATTACAGCCAGTACTTGTTAGTGCATACTTGATAGGCCAATTGCCATATTATGGTCGAGATGCGGTGTTATAATTGAACCACCATCGCCAAAGCTCATGATACCAAAATGCAATGTGAATAAGATGAACTCGGAAAGATTTTGACATTTTTTTTAAATCTCATCAACATTATTGAATTCCATCCCAAGAAGATAAGGATACATCCCAAGAAGTTCAATGACGACTTGTAGCTTGGGTCAAACAAACACTTCAGCCACAAGTGCAGGAGCTAAGGCACCCCACCTAAGGGTCAAGATTACTCAGGCTGGCCCGTTGAAAAAGAATGGTGTGCCAGCAAATGCTTTAAGCACTCTTTTAAGTCTTAAAAATCCTACTTCCACCAAACTAAAGGTGGTCATAACACACCAAAAAATTCCTCTGTTAAGACTTTGAATAACTTTGGTCCCTGCTCTGCACCGCAAATCTAGAAGCTATGATCTTGATTTGGACATCAAGTGGTGGTCCAGGATCCTGGGCCCTTGACAGGGACATTTGGACGCATCTGGACTCTTCTATTGTGACTTGATATCTTAAACAAACATAGCTGGCTGCCTCGACGAAGAAGTTAAACAACTAGTTTGTGATTCAAAAAGCCCAAAATAATAGCCACATTTCACCACTTGGCTCTAAGAGTTCTACTTCAAGTTGAACTCCTCTACATTTGGCATTATAAATTCCGGACATCAATCCACATTGGTTGATTAAGATATTTTTGTACTTCATGGCTACAAGTCCCAAATTTAGTGTCAAGCATGTTAGACATCCTCTTTTTTTTTTTTTTTTTTTTTTTTTTTTTTTTTTTTTTTTGATGCAAGTCCTTTTTTTATTTTTTATTTTTGGTACAAGCGGGTGCTCACACCAATTTAGTATGAGTGCACCCCAAAAGGTAAAAAAAAACCAGGGCAAATCTGACCCTAACGCCGGGTTCAGTCGCCCGTGTGCTCATGGTAGACATCCTTCGACCACATATCATAGCACTACTCACTACGACTTACAGAACTTGGTAAAAAAGAATTCATGTAATTTGTCTAATTGCAGTTGGGTGAGTAACCTGACCTGCTGTATTCTTTTTTCCAACATGGTTAGATGCTGGCAACAGAGATCAAAAACAAAGCAGTAATATTCACGGGCCATTCCATTGGAGGCTCCCTGGCTTCTCTCGTTGCCCTTCACTTCCTTAGCTCATCATCTTGCTCTAGCTATCCAGCACCCTCTTCTCTCTTGTGCATCACATTTGGAAGCCCATTACTGGGGAATGAAGCTCTATCTAAAGCTGTTCTAAGGGAGAGATGGTGTGGTAACTTCTGCCATGTTGTTACTCAGCATGATGTTGTACCAAGGCTCCTCTTTTGCCCTCTCAACTTGATCCATCCTCAGTTGGTCACCAACTTACTGCAGTCATGGCAAATCTTGCTGCGGTTTCCTCAGCTTGCAAGACCCACATCTGTATTGTCTGATGAGGAGAAGGAGCAATTGCACCTTGTTATCTCGATGCACATCTATGCAGCAGCAATCGAGCAGCAGATATCTGCTGCAGATCAGCAAAGGAGCCCGTATCGGCCATTCGGGAACTATGCCTTATGCTCCATGGAAGGCGTTGCTTGTTTCGATGATCCACTCACCGTGGTGCGAATGCTCTACTCGACATTCATGACAGGGTCTGCAAGCTCTAGCATTGAGGAGGAGCATATCTCCTATGGAGATGTTGTAGCAAAAATTTCAGAGAACTTGCTGCTAAAGAAGAGAATTGCCATTGAAGAGGAGGAACCAAAGTCTAATTTTTTTGCGGGAATTTCACTGGCACTTGAGGCATTGGGGATCGGAATCCAGGTAGTACACTATTCTAATCTTCTAACTATATTTTCCTCTCACTTTCTGTTAGGTACTGCAATCATGTTATCATATATACAAATGACTAATTGTAGCATGCAAGAACTTTTGGCAAGTTTCAATTCAAATTTAATAAAGTATTTGCTGAGTGTTCAGAACCAACCATCACATAATCATTTTACTTCAACTGCATCAATGAAAGGAAGACGAGAAAAGAACTGAATAATTATCCATTCTTTTTGAGATGATCAACAGGATATGGGAGCTACAGAGGCGCGCGAATGCTTGGAGATGTCGAAGAGAATGGGACGCAGGCCGAATCTGAATGGTGCCAATCTAGCAATCAAGCTAGGCAAGATAACGCCATGCCGTGCCCAGATCGAATGGTACAAGGCCTCCTGCGACGACGACATGGGGTACTACGACTCCTTCAAGCTAAGGAAGGCTTCAAGGAAGGACTCCAAAACAAACATGAATAGGATCAAGCTTGCCCAATTCTGGGATGATTTCATAGACATGCTCCAAAACAACCAGCTGCCTCATGACTTCCACAAGCGAGGCAAGTGGGTCAACGCAGCTCACTTCTATAGGCTTCTTGTTGAGCCATTAGATATCGCAGAGTACTATAGGGGCCAGACACACAAGGAGAAAGGGCACTACTTGAGTCATGGAAGAGGGAGAAGGTATGAGGTTTTTGAAAGGTGGTGGAGAGATAGAAGCAAGGATGGTAATGAGGGAGATAACCAGAAGAGGAGCAAGTTTGCGGGGTTGACGCAGGATTCATGCTTCTGGGCAAAGGTGGAAATGGCAAAGGACTGGTTAGGGAATGCTAGGACTGAGAGGGACGGTCAAAAACTGGCACAACTTCTGGAGAACTTGAAAGGATTCGAGTCTTATGCAAAGCAAATGGTTGACAGGAAAGAGGTCTCTATAGATGTCTTGGCTCCGCGTTCGAGCTATGGCTTATGGGTGGAAGAATGGAAGGTTCTGAAGTTGAACTTAGGCTTGCAAATTTCACCTTGATTTCTCTCTTGATATATATTGTTTTCTTCTCCTAGATGTTAACTTAGCGATGTTTCAGGAGTTCTAGAGCATGTTAGTATTATGTCCTAAGGAATTCTGCCATTGAACTAAGCTTTCTATCAGATTATTCTGATTGACAATTGGTAGGATCTGAAACTGATTCCCATGTACAGTTGTAATACTAGATAATATAACAAAATAATATTTATGTAAATATGTTGAACCATATTTTCCGATGCTGCAAAGTGGATGGGCTCACTGGTTAAGGTTCTCTGCTTGTGAATTTAAAAATATATTGGACAACCTTTATTAACTGAAAGGTATTATAAATTTTCCATTTTCCATTACTACTAACCTTTTCATAGCATCCAATGACTCTTGACCGGTGGTTGTCAACTGGTGACCTTTTAAGAGGTAAAGTTCTGCAGCTAGAATTCTTAATGGAAGTGCATCTGATCTTTGAAAATTTTCAAATAGAGTATGTCTTGTAAGTTTAAAAGACAGATGTCATATAATAATTCTCCATGCACCAACATTTCTTATAAACAATGATAAACACAAGTGTATGGAGCTTCCCTTTCCACTTCAAATATTTAATCTTTGTAAATATTTTTTAATATTTTTCAATTGAAAAGGTCCGAAACCTATCAAAGTACTGTGCTCGGGCTTAGAAAGTAAGTCTCAAGACCAGGCTAGGCCCCAGCTTGACTAATTTCAGTTGTTATTGCTTAGGTTGAGCTCGGCCAGAACCCAGCCCCGCCCATTCTTTGAACAGATATACTCAAGCTTTATGCTTGGATGCATCTCATCCCATTCTGCACATGCCTGAACCTTGTAATCTTTACTTGTATGTGCCGAAGCTACCGCATGTAGAGTTAAGCATACGACTTCCTTGCAGTAAAGGAATTTGCAAAACAGGATTTCCACCGGAGGAGAATCCGTACAATACAATCTAAGACTTGTGTTCCATGGATGACCATTTCCACAGGGTCCATTAAAAATTTTACTTGCATCAATCATGTCATTATCTTCGATTCTAGAAAGCTACAAGATAGCAAGACTATGTTACGTGAACACTGTTGCGGTGAGCCCATGCACGACTTCCAGCGTGTTGTCTCATGCATTGTACGACCCTGTAGCCGTATAGAACGTTTTAATGGGCCGGGCTCAATCCCAGAGGAGGTGTGCACGACCTTGGCCCAGGTGTCGTGTTCTGGATTGAATTGACCCTGGACCCCGCTATAAATGGGCTCCAATGACGTTAATGCAGAGTTACCGAAGTCTGCGGCGAAATATGGGGGAGAGGGAAGGTGGCTGATTGGATCCGGTCACCATGAGGTGAACTGTCACGTCGGGTGCTAGAAACTTAAAATCTCTACAACGACAACTTCGTCGATCCTGAATCTGGGTCCTTCCAATGCCACTAACATCGAATAATCTTTTCTATTTTCAATAAAAATATATTTTAATTAATTTATTTTTATTTTTATTTTTAATATAAATGGACAATCATACTATTGATGCAGAATTTGGTTGACGTCGAATCAAACTGGAACCGAGAAAGATGAGATCGCCGTTGATGATTTACAAAATAAAGTCCCATCCGAAGTCGGTGGTGGTGGCTCCGATAGAATCCTTCGATGGTCAAGTTAGCTCTTCTAACCAACAAAAATAAAGTGCTCAGAGAAAAGTTCGGCAGAGTTTCGAAAAGAAGAAGAAAGCTTAGGAAAAACGTATCTGAAGGATCCTTTTTATAGACGGAGCTTGTTGTAACCATTCTGATAAATGGCGATCGTGATTGTCTTGATAAATACCGATCGTATTATCTTGATAAATGATAATCATAATTATCGTGATAATTATAACCATTCAGTAATGGGATCGCCTATAGGAATCCGTCTAAAGGAATAGTCTGTAAGGAGTTTGGCTTCCATAAAAGTCCGACTGAAAGAGAGTTTGGAAGGAGTTTGGCTCCCGACTGCTGGAAAAGTTCGAAAGAAGTTCGGCTTCCATAGAAGTCTGATTGCTGGAGGAGTCCGGAAGAAGTTCGACTTTCGTAGGAGCTCGACTGCTTGAGAAGTCCGGAAGGAATTTAGCTTCCATAGAAGCTCGGTTGCTGGAGGAGTCCGGAAAGAGTTCGGCTTTTGTAGAAGCTCGATTGCTAGAGGGATCTGAAAAGAGATCGGCTTCCGTAAAAGCTCGGCTGCTGGAAGAATTCGGAAGGAGTTTAGCTGCTGAAAAGTTCGACCGGCTGAAGAGGTTCAATTGGGGCTTGGCCGCTGAGAAGTTTGGTTAGGTTTGGCCACTGGATAGTTCAGCCACTGAATGAATCCGACTGCTAGGAAGAGAATTTTTGATTAAAGCTCTTCTATGATTACCAACTATATTAGGCTAAGCTTCAGACTGGACTTCGATGGGAGCAGAATTTATCTCCAATAATAGTCCCCCCACTTTCGAGTTCGAAACTCGAAAGGAGTACAAAAAAGGCGGCTGTCGAAGTCCTCTTCAAGACTCTGCACCTTATCTCCAACCGAGGTTGAAAGTGTAGTTGAAGCTCGAAGGAGATCTTGTCTTCTGTTGTTGTCGAGCACAATGAGACCATCTTCGGAGCCTTTCCTCTCATCCTATCTAAAATGATCGAGGCCTTCGACTTTGCTCACGTTAGGATGAGGTTCTCCTCCTATTCCTAACAAATTGTGAGGGCACATAAGGGCCATTGTTAGGGCCTCTTCCTCCATCTCATCAAAAATGAATGAGGCCTTCGACTTTACTCACGTTAGGATGGGATTCTCCTCCTATTTCTAATGGACTGTAGGGGCACATAAGGACCATTGACAGGGCCTTTTCCCCCATCTCATCTAAAATGAACGAGGTCTTCGACTTTGCTCACATTAGGATGAGGTTCTCCTCCTGTTTCTAACGAACTGTGAGGGCACAGAAGGGCCATTGTCAGGGCCTCTCCCTCCATCTCATCTAAAATGAACGAGATTTTCGATTTTGCTCACGTTAGGACGAGGTTCTCTTCCTGTTCTTAACGGACTATAGGGACACATAAGGATCATTATCAGAGCCTCTGCATCCGTTGAGGTTGAAGCTCGAAAAAAATTTTGTCTCCTGTCGAGGTTGACGTTGAAGTGAAAGCTTGGGGAAGATCTTGACTCCAGCCGAGGTTGACTCTGACGTTCGGAAGAGATCTTATCTCTAGTCGAGGTTAATTTGGACGCTTGAAAGAGATCTTATCTCTAGCCGAGGTTGAAGAACTTCGATCTGCTCATGTTAGGATGAGGTTCTCCTTCTGTTCCTAACACGGTCACTATTGATTACTTCTTCTCTGTCATCACATAGCTTTTGCATCAAAAAATAATAATATTGAAAAGGAGAAATTTTATTGAAGAAAAATTATTGGCAGCATGTTCCCGAATTCTTTGCATTTCAGGGTCGTAGGAGTGTTGTTCCTTCGAGTTCCTTCAGGCGATAAGTTTCGGATCAGACGACCTTCTCTATTTCATGCTAGCCTTCTAAATTTGGAGCAAACTTCTCTTGGCTTTAAGGCTGAGAGATGATGGCTCGCCGAGGTACCGAGCCCCTCCAGGGGTAACGTTGATGACACCGGGAGGTGGCCAAGCTCCTTATTGTTCCTGGCTATGACAGCACCCTTGGTCGATCTTCTCCTACTTCAAACTGGCATCGGAGGAATTGATCCAGCCGGCCCTTTCTAATGAGCTCCTCGATTTTGTCTTAGAGCTGAATGCATTCCTCAGTATCGTGGCCATGGTCACAATGGTAGAGACAGTATTTGCTTCGATTGCACTTATTCGGAGGAGACCGTAATTTCTTTGGTCTTGGTAGCTGACTCTTGATTTTTCATTAGAACTTGAGTTTAAGGAGTGTTAAGGGGGGCATAGTTGTGGAACCTTTCAGGAGGAGGACTTCTTCACGCCCTTTTGTCGGGACTTTCTTGATGTCGAGCTTGAGGAGTTCAAGCTCGCTTGCATTCGAGGGGAGTCTGTGAGCATGGCTGAACTTCACTCTGCCCTCCATCGACGATAGGTCTATTAAACTCGTCCGCCCACCGCTCTTCTGCGACTTCTTCATTCTTCAATTTGAAGGCTTCTTCCGCATGGACATATCTCTCGGCCCGGGCTAGCAGATCGGCAAAGTCTTTGGGATACTTTTTTTCTAGAAAAATTAGCAAATCGTTCTTCTGAAGGCTACCCTTGAGTGTGGCCATTGCAACAGACTGGTCCAGGTCCTGGACCTCCAATGCTGCAGCATTAAATTGGATGATATAAGACCGGATGGATTCACCCTCCTTCTGCTTGACATTCATCAGAGAATTCGAACCTCGATGCGGATGTCGACTGCTGACGAAATGAGCCACGAACTGATGGCTCATCTGGTCAAAAGAGAAGATCATACTCGACTTTAATGCTGAGTATCAATTTCTTACTACCCCCCTCAAGATAGATGGAAAAGCTCGACATAATATGGTGTCTGATGCACCGTAGAGTAACATCATGGTTCGAAAGGCCTCCAAATGATCGATTGGATCAGAGATTCTATCATAGCTTTCAAGTTGAAGAAGCTTGAAGTTCGGTGGAATGGGCTTTTGTACAATTTGGAAAAAAAAAGGAGGATCGATGTGGACGTCGTCATGGTGAGCTAGAGCGACGTGGTCGAGCTTCTCAATCCATCGGTCCATCTTCTGCAGTTTGTGATTGAGGACGTCGTCTCGGTCGTAGATCTTAAAGGACTTCTGGCTACAGATGGAGAAGGTCTCCTCTCTCAAGAGGAGAACCATGATCTGAACTTGGATCCTCTACTCTCTATTCTTTCTTTCCAACAACGACGAGCATGCTAGCCCAAATGCTCTTCCTTGAGATCGATTTTTGATAATCTATGATGGGTTTCTTGGTGGAGTCGCCATCGGGGGCTGTCGCATGGTCTGCACCATTTCGATGAGGCCCTGAACCCACTGCATCAGTAGGTTAAACTGCTTCAGATCCACTATAGCTGCAGGTGGAGCTTGAGTTACCGGAGCTGGAGCGAAAACTGATGTATCTAGATGAGATCTGACTGCAAAGGCCGTTGATTGTCGGGTCGAAGCTTTCTTAGGAGGTATTTTTTTTTTAGAAAAAACTCTAGATCGCTGCTGAGCACTCCTTTAAGATCAAAGAAATCTCAAGAACAGAGGGCTCTTCTTCTAGTGTCAATTTTGTTGGTGCAGAATTTGGTTGACGTCGGATCGAGTTGAAGTCGAAAAAAATGAGATCACCGTCGATGACCTGCAAAATAAAGTTCCATCCGGAGTCGGTGGTGGTGGCTCCAGTAGGATCCTCCGATGGTCAAGTTAGCTCTTCTGACCAACAGAAATGGAGTGCTCAGAGAGAAGTTCGGTAGAGTTTCGAAAAGGAGAAGAAATCTTAGAGAAAACGTATCTGGAGGATCCTTTTTATAAACGGAGCTTGTCGTAACCGTCCTGATAAATGCCGATCATGATTGTCTTGATAAATGCCGATCATGATTATTTTGATAAATGCCAATCGTGTTATCTTGATAAATGACAATCATAATTATCGTGATAATTATAACCATTCAGTAGTAGGATCGTCTGTAGGAATTCGTCTGAAGGAACAATCTATACGAAGTTCGGCTTCCATAAAAGTCTGACTGGAGGAGAAGTCTGGAAGGAGTTCGGCTTCCATAGGAGCCCGATTGGAGGAGAGTTCGAAAGAAGTTTGATTTTCGACTGCTGAAGGAATCTGAAAGGAGTTCGGCTTCCATAGGATCCGATTGCTGGAGAAGTCCGGAAGAAGTTCGGCTTCCATAGAAGCTCGATTGCTAGAGGGATCCAAAAAAAGTTCGGCTTCCATAGAAGCTTGACTGCTGGAAGAATCCGGAAGGAGTTCGGCTGCTGAGAAGTTCGGCCGACTGAAGAGGTTCGGCTGGAGCTTGGCCGCTGAAAAGTTCGGCTAGGTTTGGCCGCTGGGTAGTTCGACCACTGAATGAATCGGGCTGCTAAAGTAAAGCTCTTCCGTGATTATCAGTTGCATTAGGCTAAACTTCAGACTGGACTTCGGCGGGAGCGGAATTTATCCCCAACACATACCATTTTAGTATGGGTACAATCCAAAAAATTAGAATACAAAACATTCTTTAGAACTCGAGGATAGTCATTGCTTTGATGCTATGTCCAATCTCTAGTGTGCTCAGTAGTGAGGCCATGCAATCCACAGTATTATTCATCTTCCGTTGAACATGCTGAATAGACGTCATAGTTGAGAAGTGAAATAATCTTTAGATATCGCAGAGGAGCGGGAGAGCTTCCAAATGCTTTATCTTATCCTAGATCTAATTGATAATAGCAGTAGAATTATCCTCAACAAAAATTCTCTTCATTTACGATATGAAGCTCAACTTCAAACAGCCAGTACGATATGGAGCTCAACTTCAAAGTAGAGGGCTCAAATAGTTTCATGCTTTTTCTCCTACACGACCAGCAGATTAATTTGGTATGAAGCCATAGGGCATACTCTTTATATGCACCATTATTTTAGTGATAAGGCATTGATTTGTATGGCATGTAGATAATCTCTGCAATCACACACCTTGCCCAACCTCCTCCATTTTAACATGCATTGGTTGTTAAGTGCTAACACTTAAAAATTAAAAGATCACTCGTTATCAAGGCTAAAAGCGTCACAACATGAATCACTATACATGTAAGGTGAGAGAGAGGATAAGGAAAAAATATTAAAATCCATCGATCCTTAAGAGCATAGGCATTCTCACGGGACCGGTGACGGGATCTCTGTCCAGCCCGGAAAGTAGCAGGAGAAACTGGAAAAGGACATGACGAAGTCGTGCGGTGGGGAATTGAGAGGCGAGGAAACAACGAGGGAGACCGAGCAATTCAAATATGGTTGGAAGCCCGCTCGCATTCAATGCTCTTCATTGCTACATCCAGCCTTCTCCGCAAAGAAGCACTGCAGTACTACTCTCTTTTCTTATCCGCTCTTCGTAAATGTATCTTTCTATTAGATGTAAATTCTTTCCTTCCAAAGTCTAATAAAATATTAAGCTTTAAGATGATTTCATCCAACGAAGATGATTATGTTTAACTTCAATAATTAAAAATTTTTTGCTTAGACGTTAAGACTGTAATCCTCCAATCTGAATTTATCGATCGATCTTTTTCATTTGGATTCCTAATTTCTTTGGATAGTTTCAGAACTTATAGGACATTATAAATTTTATCCAAATAAGTTTAAACGATGATGGCAGCCCCTAAATAGCTGAATAAAGGGCCTTATCATGGTCTGATCCGATCAACATCGATGCTACTTGAATCTTCTTTCGACTAAAAATCCATCCAGGCTATTTGACATTGGATCAATGCCGAATCAACAAAACTTCTCTCCGAACGAACTCCTGCAATCTACGAAGAGTGGCAGGCCTCTGAATTTCTACACCAAGAACTCTGAATACATAAACAAAAAGACCTTGTCTCCTTTTATTAGCCTTCAGATGTCCTTGAAAGCAGCTGAGCTTCAAAATAATGGATAAGTTATGAGAGTTTGCAGATCATCCATCCATGACAATCTCCTGCCAGGTTCTCACTGGTCGATCTTTCCTCATTCGCTAGACAGGTTCTCTACAAGCAGACCTCCTTCCGCTCCATCTAGACAAGATTTTTCAATCAACCTCTTTTCGATCAATCTTTTTTCGAACACCAGATAAGCTCCCTTCAGCCGACCTTCTTTCAATCGATCTCCTTCCAGAAGTCGGTTGATTTTCTTCTCATCAACCCCTGTCCACCTGAATTTCTTACATCAGTTGGGGAGGACTTCGTCGTTTATATACACTCCTCTAGTAGACCTCCATCCAGATTTCACCAGTAGATTTATTGCCAAATTCTTCCAGCAGTCAACTCCTTTCGGACTCTCTTAGCTGCCAGACTCCCCCTACAATCAGGCTTCTTCAGCTCTCTCTAGTTGTCAAGAAGAATTTTCTCTAATCGAACTTCTTTAAGTTATCAAGAAGCACTCCTTTCGGCAGAATTTTCTATAATTATCTGGAAAGACCTCCTCATCTATGTAAGTTCAGCTCCCAACCTATGCACTAACGATCTTAAAGAAGTTCAAACTCCCCTAGAATCAACGAAGCTCGAAGCCCTTAGCCACCAGTGCCTACTTCCTCCGAACTTCAGCTATCAAATTTCAATGGACTGGCGCATCACGACAACAAACACCACTCTCCATAACAAACTCTACGTGGCCCCAAGCGGCCCACTATCAGATGATTATGATAGTCACTTTCAGTTTGTTACAGGCTCCGTCTATAAAAAAGATCCTTCAGATATATTTTCTCCTGATTCTCTTCTCCTTCTCGACACTCTACTACTTTCTTCTCTGAGCACTCCATTTTTGTTGGTTGAAAGAGCTGACTTAATCATCAGAGCATTTTACCGGAGCCACCTGAAGGAAAATTCTGATTTTTTGGTCCAGGTTCGTTCAGATCTGATCAGATTAAGAGATATATTTCAAAAATTTTTCTCTTAATCCCAATCAGATCTTGATATGTTTCAGATCTGATTCTTATTATTTTAATAAAATAAAATTAAAAAATAAATTAAATCAAATTTAATTTACCTGATTTGGGTAATCCTATTACCCTATTGATGATCCTGTTTGTAGCGGAAGATTCTGGATCTTAGCCATGCAAGCGCCTGGCCTCTACCGGTATCCACTCGGATTGGATCTGGAGATCCTCTTCTTCTCTATCACGCCTCCAAAAATTAGATCTGGAGGATCTTCAAAACTTCTTTTGAAGATCTGCAGTCGTCCTTTGCAGCAGTGCAGCCTTCTTGCTTTTTTTTTTTTTTTTTTTTTTTCTTTTTTTTTTTTTTTTTTTTTTTTTTTTTTTTTTTTTTTTTTTTTTTTTTTTTTTTTTTTTTTTTTTTTTTTTTTTTTTTTTTTTTTTTTTTTTTTTTTTTTTTTTTTTTTTTTTTTTTTTTATTATTTTTTTTTTTTTTTTTTTTTTTTTTTTTTTTTTTTTTTTTTTTTTTTTTTTTTTTTTTTTTTTTTTTTTTTTTTTTTTTTTTTTTTTTTTTTTTTTTTTTTTTTTTTTTTTTTTTTTTTTTTTTTTTTTTTTTTTTTTTTTTTTTTTTTTTTTTTTTTTTTTTTTTTTTTTTTTTTTTTTTTTTTTTTTTTTTTTTTTTTTTTTTTTTTTTTTTTTTTTTTTTTTTTTTTTTTTTTTTTTTTTTTTTTTTTTTTTTTTTTTTTTTTTTTTTTTTTTTTTTTTTTTTTTTTTTTTTTTTTTTTTTTTTTTTTTTTTTTTTTTTTTTTTTTTTTTTTTTTTTTTTTTTTTTTTTTTTTTATTTTTTTTTTTTTTTTTTTTTTTTTTTTTTTTTTTTTTTTTTTTTTTTTTTTTTTTTTTTTTTTTTTTTTTTTTTTTTTTTTTTTTTTTTTTTTTTTTTTTTTTTTTTTTTTTTTTTTTTTTTTTTTTTTTTTTTTTTTTTTTTTTTTTTTTTTTTTTTTTTTTTTTTTTTTTTTTTTTTTTTTTTTTTTTTTTTTTTTTTTTTTTTTTTTTTTTTTTTTTTTTTTTTTTTTTTTTTTTTTTTTTTTTTTTTTTTTTTTTTTTTTTACTTTTGATCGTCTTTCTTTGATCTGGATCGCACCAACCAAGGTCCAAAACTCCTTTTGGATGTGGAGAGTAAGGGGAGAAGGTGGTTTGGCATGGAGAGGGAGGGGAGAGGCAGCCTTGGAGCGTGGAGAAACTATGATCTCATCATATCTTTTTAATCTGAGTTGGATACAGGATCTTATTTATAGACTAGCTATGATCCAACTCCTCTTCTTCCCAACCAATCACAATCCTTTGTGAAATCAGATCTAAATCTGATTGGAGGGAATAGAGTTCCCTGGATTCCTCCTTAGAGGGCGCCTAAGACCAGTCAAAGTTGGTTCTTAGAAGAACTCTAATTGGAATCCAAAAAAGAGATGGAGTCTTTATCCAACAAGAACTCCTAGGCGCCTCCAACTTAGGCACACGCCTAGGGTGGCGTGCGCCCTTCTCCTTGTCAGGTTCTGGTAGGGGGACAGGCCCCCACCAGCTCTCCAATAGGTGTATGACATGTGGTCAAAAGTCAAAGTGTCAATGGTCAATGTTTGATCAGTCAAAGGTAGACTTTTGACCAAAGTCAAAGAACAAGAAATGGCAGGTGACAAAAAATGGCAGGTAATGTCTTATAAATAAGACAACCTTTTTTGACTTGGACAACCTCCAGTCAGACCATATGAAGGCCTCTGTTTGAGCACAAACTCCTTTGGCTCAGACAGGACAACTTATTTATGATAGCAAAAGAAGAACGTTAGGTTCAATCGAGTGCTAGCACGATTTCCTTGAACCTAATTGAATCTCATTCAGATCAATTGAACTAGATCAGTTCAATTGATAATCATCAGATTCAAACCCTTGTTTGTGTGACCCAGTTAGGTTCAATTCTGTATGGTAATGGGATATGTCATGATCTCTATCATCGACATCATCAAAACTCCTTTCGATGGATCAGAACTCTTCTGATTCGAACAGCTAGAATGATCGATCATCTAAATCATTCTAATTGCTCCCAAAATCCACCAGTGACACCTAGCAGTATATGGTGGCAACCCATCAGAGCTGAATGCGAACCTCTTGGTGCAGCTACCTGTGTGATTCAGTTCTTCTATCTTGAGCCCCGATCAGATTAGGGTTAAGGTAAACTCGTCAAACCCTAGTCTCTGTCATATGATGTAATCATTCGATTCGAGTCCAATGTGAAAATCTAAATATAAACTCTTTCTATTATTTCACTCTGCCATGGCCATGGGCTTCTGAACTTGATTCTCATGATTATCATAGGGCTACTCCTCTACCACCGAGGTAGATAGATTCCATCTCGATGCCATCCATTTTCTACAATGAACATGTTATAGCCAACATACACCTCAGGATTCCATATGGCTAGGAGACCGAGTAATGGTGTAGTCAAACTATAACACCCTCAAGGTGAACTGCCGATGCACCTCAGGTCAAAGAACCAGACACACTACTGCAGCATCGAGTCGGTCATTGACGAGAAGGTAAACTCCCTAATGACTACTCGAGGTGGTCACGCTCAGTGCCCTCGTTCTCTAACGAGTACCTGTACTCTCACTCTGGTGTCTCCACACCGTAGACTTAAGACTCATCTACTAAAGAGAAGTGATTGTATACCAACCTTTCGGATCAATCACCATCCTCGTGATGATCCTATGGTCGAGAGCAATTTATGAGTTAACAATGATTATTCATGTCTTAAATTTTCAACTCTTGAAAATATAAATTATCATTACCATTAACTCAAAGGATATATCACAGACACTAAATACACATATGTGATAGAAAATAACCCATTTATTGCTTTTAGTCAAAATTATAATTTTGCCCCTAAAAGTGTATTACAAGTGTCAGCCAATTCTGGCTTCTAGGACACATATATCTAACACCACCATCCCCGACTCTGATCGAGACTTGTTTTGCAGGTTGTCGGCGATGACCTCCTCCTCTCTGACTCCAACATGGATTTCAATGTCAACCAGATTTCGCACCAACAGGATTAGCGCTAAAGAAAGGAATCTCTCTTTCTCTTAAGATTTTTTTGTTCTTAAAGGAGTGCTCAGTAGGATCTCTCTTTTTCTCCCTTGGAGTTCTTTTTCTCCAGCTGATCTCATAAGGATGCCTTCCAGGAAAGCCTCAACTCGGTGGTCAACCACTTTCACGGTCAGATCTCATCCAGATCTGCCCATCCCTGTCTCATCCCCGGCATCTCAAGTTTGCCGATAGCAATGATGGATGCAGAGCAATTTAACCTACTGATCCAGTAGGTTAAGGGCCTCACTGAAGCAGTGCAGGCCATACAGTAGTAGCGGCCTCTAGTGTCGATCCGATTGGAGCAGACTTTTTCGAAACCTCAGGATCCAGTCTAAGGATGATCGACTTGGGCGAGTCTATCGGTAACTTTTGAGAAAGAGAAGCAGAGGATAGAGAGCCCTTGCTCCGATCATGATTCAACCCTAGGAGGACTTTGCCCCCATTCAGTCAGAAGACTTTGGAGATCCACGATCGTGAGGATCTCCTAAATCAAAAACTACAAGAAATGAATCGATGGATTGAGAAACTCTACCATGCTCCCTCCTCTCATGGTAATGATATCTGTACTGATCCTCCTTTTTCTCATCAAATCATGCAGGAATCAATCCCGTCGAACTTCAAGCTTTCCTAGTTCGAGAACTACGATGAGACTACTGATCCAGTTGACCACTTGGAGGCCTTCCAGATCATGATGCTGCTTCATGACGTGCTAGACGCCATCCTGTGTCAGACTTTTCCATCAACCCTAATGGGAAAGGCGAGGAACTGGTACTCGACCCTCAAGTCGGATACTATCTCTTCCTTTGATCAGATGAGTCATCAGTTTGTGGCTCATTTTATCAGCAGCCGACGTTCTCAACAAGGCTCAGACTTCCTCATCAACATCAAGCAGAAGAAGAAGAAATCTATACGGGCCTATATCATCCATTTCAATGCCGCTATACTGAAGGTCCGAAATTTTGATCAATCTATTACAATGATCGCACTGAAGGACGACCTTCAGAAGAATAATCTACTGTTCTTCCTGAAGAAGAAGTATTCCAAAAGTTTTACTAATATGCTGGCTCGGACTGAAGATTACGTCCAAGCAGAAGAGGTCTTCAAGGCCAAGGATAGTGAAGCCGCTGAAGAGTGGCGAGTGGGTGAATCAAGTATGTCTATTGCTGATGAAAAGTCAAGTGAAGCTCGATCGCGCTCCTGAACTCCTTCTGAGCGTAAGCGAGTCCGAACTCCTTCTCAGACTCGAAGGCAAAGAAGTTTGGACAAAATGACAGATGGGGCTCTCCCCTCAGAAGGTTCCACAACTATGCTCCCCTCAATGCTCCAAAAACTCAAATACTGATAAAAATCAAGGGACAACTGCCAAGGCTAAAGAGGATGCGCACTCATCCTAGCAAGCATAATCTCAATAAATACTGCCTCTACCATCGTGACCACAATCACAATTCTGAGAAATGCATTCAGCTCTAAGATGAGATCGAGGAGTTCATCAGGCGAGGCAGGCTTGGCCGATTCCTACGATGTTGGCCTGAAAGATGAAAAGATCGATCAAGGATGCTGCCGCAACCAGAGCCGTCGAAGAGGGAGGAGCAACATGGAGATCGACCCCCACTTGACATCATCAACACTATCTTTTGGGGACTTCGACAAGAAAAAGCTAGTGGATCGGTGGAGTCCGTGAAAAGATAGAGAACTGAGAAACCCATAGCTTTCACCGATAAGGATGCCCAAGGAGTTCAATTTCTGTACAACGATGTGATTGTAATTTCTTTAAATATTATTAATTACGATGTAAGCCGCATTCTAGTAGATAACGAAAGCTCTGCTTATATTTTATTTTACTATGCTTTCTCTAAAATATCTATACCCAATGACCACTTGAGACCTATGATCTCTCCATTGGTGGGCTTCACTAGCAATGCTGTGCTAGTTGAAGAAATAATAACACCGACTGTGGCTCTAGGGCAATACCCAAAGTGAGCTAAAGCACAAGTCGACTTCCTAGTTATGAAAGCTCCCTCAGCCTACAACATAATTCTCGGTCGATCTGGTCTAAATGCACTCAGGGCTGTGGTGTCAACCTACTATTTGAAAGTGAAGTTTTTGACAAGTTGTGGAATTAGGAAGATCATGAGAGATCAAGCTTTAGCCAAGCACTGTTACTCCATCGCCTTATAAAAGGGTGGCCATCCCAACCCTTGCTCAGTTGATGGGTTGGATGTCTGCGACTTACTAAGGGGCAAGGTGAACCCATGAAGGATCTCATGGTCGTCCCCCTAAACGATGGAAATACAGAACACACGATGCAGGTCAGCTCTAGTTTGAGGGAGGAAGTTCATGAGCAGTTCATCGCTCTCCTATGAAAGAATGCTGACAACTTTGCTTGGATCTCAGTAGATATGCCAGGGATTGATGCCGAGATCATAGAACACCGACTAGCTGTTGATCCCAAATACAGGCTGGTTAAAGAAAAAATTTGAGGCCATGCACCAGAAAGGCAGAAGACGATAGTAGAAGAAGTGGATAAACTCCTCAAAGTCGGATTCATCCGAGAAGTCCACTATCCAAGTTGGGTTTCTAATATGATCCTGATCAAGAAGGCCAATGGCAAATGAAGAATGTGTATCGACTTCAAGAAGCTAAACAAGGCCTGCCCAAAGGATAGCTACTCTCTGCCCAGAATTGAGCAACTAATGGATGCAACCTCGGGCCATGAGCTCCTCACCTTTATGAATGCCTTTTTTGATTACAATAAAATTCGGATGGCACCAGAGGATAAGGAGAAAACTATTTTTATTACTGACCATGGTCTTTATTGTTACAAGATCATGCCCTTCGAGCTTAAAAATACTGGTATAATCTATTAACGTTTGGTCAATGAGATCTTCAAAGAGCAGATCGACCATAATATGAAAGTCTACGTGGATGATATGCTTGTCAAAAGCCAGACCTCATCCAATCACATCGCCAATCTTAAAGAGACCTTCAACACCCTTCGAAGATACAAAATGAAGCTGAACTTGACTAAATGCACCTTCGAAGTAACCTCAGAAAAATTCTTGAGGTTCATGGTCTCAAGATGGGGGATCGAGACTAATCCGAAGAAGATCCAAGCCATCCAGGAGATGACTGTCCTAAAATCAATAAAAAAAGTTTAGTGCCTGATCAGAAAGATGGCATCCTTAAATTGCTTTATCTCGAAGTCGGTCGAGCGATGTATGTCCTTCTTCCAGATCCTCAAGCAATCGAAGAACTTTTGCTGGATGGCAGAATGCTAACATACATACAAAGAACTCAAGAGCTATCTTGATTCACCCCTACTGTTGGCAAAGCCTAAGCCTGAAAAAAAATTATTTTTATACCTAGCGATCTCTCCTGCAATCCTAGCAGCGGTCCTGGTCAAGGAAGAGGTAAAAGTGCAACGATCGATCTATTACATGAGCTGAGTCTTGAGAGATGTGAAGATCAGATATACTAAATTAGAAAAATTGAATTACGCTCTTCTGATTGCAGCTAGAAGACTTTGATCCTACTTTCAGGGGCATACCATAACACTCATCACCGATCAATCAATCAAAGCAATTCTTTATCGAACAAACGTATCTGGAAGAATAGTGAAATGGACAATTGAACTTACAGAATTTAATATCAACTTTCAATCTCGATCATCAATCAAAGCCCAAATACTGATAAATTTTATAGTGGAATGTATCATTTTGGATGAAGCCGAGCTTGAACGGAATAAAACCAATATTCCACGATTGCAGCCGAGCTCCTCTGAGGAAAGAGCCAACCTTCCTAAAAGTTTTTGAGCCTTATATATTAACAGCTCGTCTAATGCTTCTAGTGTAGGTGCAGGATTGATCTTGATTAATCTGAAGAGAGTCATTGCTGAATATACGCTGCACTTTGAATTTTCTGCGACTAATAATGGGGCCGAATATGAAGCTCTAATCACAGGATTAAAGATAGTTAAAGAGTTGAAAGTGGACTGGCTCCAGGTCTACAGTGATTTTCAATTGGTGGTCGGACAAGTTGGTGGCAATAATGAGGCTTAAGAAGAAAGCATGATAAACTATCTTGAGCATGTGAAGAACTTGATCCCGACATTCAACCATTTTGATATCAAGCAGATCCCAAGAGCAGAAAATACTAGGGCCAACCTTCTCTCTAAGTTGGTGATGTTGATCCCAACTGAATTGTCCAAGAAAGTCTTCTTTGAAGTCCTGAAACACCCAAGCTTAGAAAAGCGACAGTCTGTAATGCAGGTTTACCATGAGCCATGTTAGATTGACCCACTGGTTGCTTATCTTAAAGATGGAGTTCTTTCTTATGATCCAAAAGAAGCACAAAAATTCAAAAATCGAGCCTTCCGATATATTCTATATGAAGGCAAGCTATATAAAAGGTTATATTCTTTACCGCTCTTGAGATGTCTCTGACCTTCAGAAGTCGACTTTGCATTATAAGAGGTGCATGAAGGAATCTATGGAAGTCATATAAGGACCAGATCCTTATCGCAAAAACTACTTCGACAGGATTACTATTGGTTGACGTTGTACCATAATTCTATAGAATATGTCAGAAAATATGATTGCTGTCAAAGAAATACAAATATCCAAAGACAACCGGCCTCCGAGCTTACACTCCTGAGCGTCCCATGGTCATTTGCACAATGGAGCATGGATATACTCGGACCTTTTTTCATGGCATCTGGACAGCGAAAGTTTCTCCTAGTAGTAATCGACTATTTTATAAAATGGATTGAGGCCGAGCCTTTGGCAAAAATCATTGAAATAAAAATACAGAATTTCATCTGAAAGTCGATTGTTTGCAGATTTGGCTTGCCTCAAACCCTCATAATAGATAATGGATGATAGTTTGCTAGAATAAAGTTTATCGAGTTTTGTGAAGACTTAAATATCTTTCACCATTTTACATCAGTGATCCATCCACAGAAAAATGACGAAGCCAAAGTAACCAACAAAATCCTGCTCTAGGGTATCAAAGCAAGACTTGAGAGAGCGAGAAGGATCTAGGTAGATGAACTCTATCATATGCTCTGGACATACCAAACTATTGAAAGATTGTCAACTGGAGAGACTCCCTTCGTCTTAGCCTTTGGAACAAAAGCAGTCATCCCAATAGAACTCAAGCTTCCGTCAGCACGAGTCGTGACATTCGATGAGCAATGAAACTTACAGGACCTCAGGGCTAACCTTGACTTATTGGAGAAAAAATGAGAAAAAGCTCAAATTTGGATGGCAGCCCATAAGCAAAAAATAACTCGGTACTACAACTCTAAAGTCAAAGATAAAGTATTTAGAGTGGGGGACTTAGCACTTCAGCGAGCAGCCATTTCTTAGTCTCAAAATTAGGGAAAGCTCATCGCAAATTGGAAAGGACCCTATGAGGTCAAGAAAATTATCCAATCCGGGACATATTATCTGAAGAAGCTTGAAGGAACCAATCTATCCCGATCGTGAAACTCGAAAAATCTATGGATGTATTATCGATGACTGGATCGCAATAAAATTTTTCTACTTTAACATCCCAATCCTTGATACAAATCTGTAATGGTAGAAAATAATTTTCTAAATTTAACCATGCGATGAAGATGGCCACGTTAGGAATAGAAGGAGAATCTCAATTTAACATGAGCAAAGTCGAAGGCCTCGTTAATCTAAGATGAGATGAGGGGATAGACCCTTCTAATGGCTCTAATGCGCTCATACGACCATGTTAGAAATAGGAAGAGAATCTCGTCCTAACGTGACCAAAGTCGAAGACCTCATTAATCTAAGATGAGATAAGAGGAGAAATTCTTCCAGCGATCCTAATGCGCCCCTACGACCACGTTAGGAACAGGAGGAGAACCTCGTCCTAACGTGAGCAAAGTCGAAGGCCTTGTTAATCTAAGACGAGATGAGGAGAGAGACTCTTCCAGCAATCCTAATGCATCCCTATGGCCATATTAGGAGCAGGAGGAGAACCTTATCCTAACATGAGCAAAGCCGAAAGCCTCGTCAATCTAAGATGAGATGAGGAGAGAGGCCTTTCCAGCAGCCATAATGTGCCCTACGTCCATGTTAGAAATAGGAGGAGAATCTCATCCTAATGTAAGCAAAGTCAAAGGCCTCATTAATCTAAGATGAGATGAGAGAAGAGACCCTTCTAGCGGTTCTAATGCATCCCTACATTCACGTTAGGAATATGAGAAGAACCTCATCCTAATGCGAACAACGTCGAAGACCTCATTAATCTAAGATGAGATGAGGGGAGAGGCCCTTCCAACGGCCCTAATGTGTCCCTACGATCATGTTAGAAACAAAAGAAGAACCTCATCCTAATATAAGCAAAGTCGAAGGCCTCGTTAATCTAAGACAAGATGAGGGGAGAGGTCCTTCCAGCAGTCCTAATGTGTTCCTACGTTAACATTAGGAATGGGAGAAGAACCTCGTCCTAATGCGAATGATGTCGAAAGCCTTGTTAAACTAAGACGAGACGAGGGAAGAGACCCCATCAACGGCCCTAACATATCCCTACAATCGCGCAAGGAATAGAAGAGAACTTCATCCTAACACGAGGAAGGACAAGACCTTATTAATCTAAAATGAAGGAAAGAAAAAAATCATATCAGCGATCCTTATATGTATCCCCCCTATGGCTACATCAAATACGAATGGGAGAGCCCCGTCCAAGTTCGTGGAAGGGATCCTAACTCGACATCCACAACAAGTATCTCACTAAAAAAAAAAAGCAAAGAAAAATGAGATGAAGAAAGTGGACATTAACCAGCATCAAATCCATATTAGACAATAACGAAAAGGATACCATTTTATTGCAAATATTAAATTCATTACAAACAAAATAAAGATTTATAAGACTAGTTACAAAAGTAAAAAAGAAAAGGCCAAAGCTCTAAGAGGGGTCTGACTCCTTAGACTTCGGGCTGCTAGCCATCACCAAGGACTCCTTTAGGTAGGCAACCTCCTTCTCGAGCTCCTTTCTTATTATCAAGTTATCATGAAACATCCTGTCAGCCTTTTGGTAGTTCTCTTCAGATTCATGCAATTTTCTCCTTAAAACTTCCGACTCAGCCTCAGCATCCTTGATAGCTTGTTGTTCACAAACCAACTGAAGCTTCAATCGCTGAACTTCAGCTTTCTCAACCTTGACTGATTCTGAAAGTTTGCCCGCAAACCACTTCAAGGAGGCGATCTCCTCCGACTCCCTATTTGTACCGAATTAATGACTGTCGGTGAGCTGCTGCCGAAGTCGGGCCACCTTACTATTGGCCATTCGAAGCTGGTGCTCAAGCTCAAATATCCTCTAACACCAACGCAACCGATAGCTATTGTAGGCGGACTCAGCATCAAATAGCTGCTTCTAGAGTGTAGAGAATCTCTGAGATCAATCTCACTCATACCGGACTTTATTAGAGGATCATGGCAAACTTCCTTCCAACAGTCGAATTTTCTCTTTCGCCGCCTTGAGATCAATTTTGAGAGAGCCGACCTTCGTAATTAATGCTCAGGACTTATCGCTGGTGCTTTTCTTAAATTCAACCAACTCTTTCTTGAAGTTATCCTTCTTGATGTTGAAGCTCATGGAGTCTTTCATGTATAATTTGCAGAGATGAGTGACCTCAATTATCGCCTCTGAAGCATTTTTTCTGCATTTTTTAAGTTCATCTTCCGTCTTCCTCATTTTTTTCTTTAGGTGATGAACCTCTCTCTTTAAACTTTTGATGATGGGTTTTAGAGAGATGCCTTGAGACAGTGGCTCGGCATCATTTGGAGATGACTGGCCTTGACTGCAATTGCTAGAAGGGTTCTAAATGACATTCATCACGACATAAGTATAAAGAAAAGAAAGTTCATTTTTATTTCTTAAAATATTTGAGTACACCAAAAAAAAAAAGAAAGAAAAGTATAAGTAATTAGAGATTTTTGACCTCGACTAATTCAGTAGTAGGTGAGGTCGGTGCATTCCTTATGGTCTCAGGCTTGACTGCAGGTCCTGAAGCTTTAGGAGCGGATTCAGTAACAGGAGAGGTGGCCTTAGTGTTAGAAGGACCAGCCTTTTCACTGAGCTCATCTATCAGAAGGTCGAGATCTACCTTTGAAAAGTTCTTCGTAACCCTCCCCATACAGATCTCAAATCCCTTCAGAAAAGCCTCCTGGGCGAAGGCAATCTTGATGTCTTCCATGCTTTGGAGGACTTGAAGGCCTCGATAGTCCTCTCCTTCTCGGTGCTGACTTCCTCTTCGACCTTCTTCCTTTTATCCTCCGAGAGAGTCAAGGCCATCCTCAGCTCTATGGAAACCTTCTCTTCTCTCCTCAACACCTCTCGAAGGCAATCAGCTTCCATAGTTTGTTCCTCTGAGGCCATCTTCAAACGTTCGACCTCGGCCTGAACCCTTTCTGTCTCGGCCTGAGCCTCATAGAGGGTCTTGGAGAACTCAACTTAACAGAGATCGACCACCTTCGAATGGGCAAATAAGTAATGCCCCAGCTGTAGGACAAAAAAAATTAAGTCAGAGCTCTGGGAGTACGTCCCATATTCGATCAAGTTCAAAGGTATTAATTATATTGAGGAAGACAGCGCGAAGGACTCGTCAAACCTTTCGGCATCCTCCTTTCCAACCATTTTATCTACAATATGCGGGAGGATGCTGCCCTTCATCAAGGATTGAATGACCTTCCAGTCATCCAAAGAAGCTCACTCCTGATCGGAGCCCTCACCACTCGAGTTTCTGACCATCCTTCTTATCCTTTTTCTAATGGCATCCTTTTTCTTCTTCTTGTTCTCGACGGCCTCATGCTGTTCAGGAGGTACGGGGGCCATGTCTGCTTCGGGTAGGGTCGGAATTAGTGCTGCCACGTGGCCTCTGGGATGGGCATTGCCTGGATCGGTATGATCGAGATTGGCTCATCAGTGCAAGCTTTTTTTGATATTTTTTTGGTGGAGCTGCCCTTCCTCTTGAGGGATTTAATCTCTACGATCATACGATTTCGCTCTTCAGGAGTCATTTCTACAAAAGAAAAAAATTCAAGTCAGAAAAAGAAAGAAAACGATACATAATTGATAGGCCATAAAGAACTACCTATCGGGTTGAGAGGACTAAGACCAAAGTTGAATATGGTCTGATCATCTAGAAGCCTAGAGATTGGTAGAGCTCGGTAGTTTTTTAGCTTATCGGCCGAATCTCAATCTTCTTTCTCAAGTCCGAAAGCTCAGCAGATGGAATTCCTAATGTCGTTCTAAGAAGGAAGTCCTAGCTCTAAAGAAGAACACGAGATGAAGAAGAACTTCTCCTTCTAGTTGTGAATGGAAGAAGTGGCACCCTTGAGTAACCCCTTCTTATCGAACTGAAGAGATACGTACCACCAATCTTTGGCAGTCGATTATGCTTAAAGATGAAGAAGTTGCAGAATAAGAAGATGGAAGGTCGGATGTCGGCCATAGTACATAAGAAGAGAAATTCTATGATAAATCTAAAGAAGTTTGGTGCCATAGCGATGAAAAAAATATTTAAGAACTTGAACAAGTTAATTACAAAAGAAAGTATCGATAACCGAAGTCCTGTCCAGAGGATTTCAACATATAAACAAGTCCGATCAAGAGGAGGAGAATAGGCTCGTGTTAGATATGTGTGCCCTAGAAGCCAGAATTGGCCGACACTTGTAATACACTTCTAGGGGCAAAATTATAATTTTGACTATAAATAATAAAATAAATTATTTTTTATTATAAATATATATTTAGTGTCTGTGATACATTCCTTAAGTTAATGGTAATGATAATTCTTATTTTCAAGAGTTAAAAATTTAAGACAAAAATTTTTATTATTAACTCATAAAATGCACCTGACCGTAGGATCATCATGAAGATAGTGATTGATTTGGAAGATTGGTATACAATCGCTTCTTTATAGTAGATGAGTCTTGAGTCTATGGTGTAGGACACCGAAGCGAGAGTATAGGTACCCGTTAGAGAACGAGGGCATTGAGCGTGACCACCTCGAGCAGTCATAAGAAAGTCTATCTTCTCATCGATGATTGATTAGAAGCTACAGTGGTGTGTCTGGTTCTTTGATTTGAGATGCATCGATAGTTCACCTTGAGGGTGTTATAGTTTGACTACACCATGACTCGATCTCCTAGCCATTCGAAACTCTGAGGTGTATGTTGGCTATAGTATGTTCATTGTAGGAATTGGATCGCATCAAAAAGAAATCTATCTACCTCGGTGGATGAGAAGCAGCCTTATAATGATCATGAGAGTCAAGTCCATAAGCCCATGGCCATGGGAGAGTGAAATAATAGAAAGAGTTTCGATTAAGGTTTTCACATCAGACTTGAATCGAATGATTAAATCATATGATAGAAATTAGGGTTTGACGAGTTCACCTTAATCCTAATCTGATCGGAGCTCAAGATAGAAGAACTTAATCACATAAGTAGCTGCATCGAGAGGTTCGTTTTCAATTTTGATGGATTGCCACCATATACTGCTAGGTTTCACTGGTAGATTTTGAAAGCAATTAGAATGATTTAGATGATTGATCATTCTAGTTGTCTAAATCAGAAGAGTTCTGATCCATCGAAGAAAGTTTCGATGATGTCGATGATAGAGATTGCAACATATCCCATTATCATACAGAACTGAACCTAACTGGATCACACAAACAAGAGTTTAGATCTGGATATCATCAATTAGACTAATTCACTTCAATTGATTTGAATTTGATTCAATTAGATTTAAAAAAATCGTGCTAGCACACGATTGAGCCTAACATTCTTCTTCTACTATCATTAAAAATTGTCTCGACTGAGCCAAATGAGTTTGTGCTCATTCAGATATCTTTACTTGGTCTGACTGAAGCTTATCCAGATCAGAAAAGGATTATCTTAATTTATGAGATAAATTTGAGATAACATCTATCATTTTTCGTCACCTGCTAATTCTTGTCTTTTGACTTTGGTCAAACGTTGACCTTTGACCCTTAGACATATGCCCATGTGTCATACACCCATAGGAGAGCAGATAAGGGCTTATCCCCTTGCTAGATTTTAAAAAGGAGGCACATGCCTAGGGAGGCATGCGCCCATGGATAGGGATGCCTAGAGTTTCATATAGATGGGACTCTAGGTTGCTTCTTGGATTCTACTTAGGTGACCCCTAGCTATAGACTTTGACCAGTCTTAAGCGTCATCTAAGGATGAATTAGTGAGGCTCTCATCTAATTGGATCAAGTGATATCATCCCATCAATCAGATTTAGATCTAATTACATGAAGCAACGTGATTGGTCGGGATGATGTGGCACTGCATGGCGCAGCAGGATCTATATAAACCCTATCTGCGCCCAACTTTAAAAGAGTTCTCTCTTAGCCCATGTCCCAAGGCTATTCCTCTCCCTCCTCCATGCCATCTTTCGATCCTCTCTCTCCTCTCCACGCCTAAGTTGGGCTCCAATTTGGTGCGATCCAGGCAAGAAAAAGCTGACGAGAAAGGAAGAAGGCAGCACTGTTGCAGAGACGACTGCAGATCTATGAAAGAAATTTTGAAGATCCTCTAAATCAGATCTAGATCTGATATTTAGAGAAGTGATAAAAAAAAAAAAGAAGATCTCTGGATCCAATCTGAGTGGATATCGATAGAGGTCAAGTGCTTGCATGGCTAGATTCAGAACCTCAGGCAATCAGCAGGATCATCACATGATAATCTGATTACCCAACAAAAGGTATAAATTAAATTAGATTTAATTTATTTTTATTTTATTTTATTAAATTTATAAAATCATATCTGAAATATCTCAGATCTGATCTAGATATATAAGAAAAATTTTTGAAATATCTCTCTTGATCCGATTAAAACTGAATGAACCTGATACAGAAAATCAGGATTTCTTCTTCAACTGGTATCAGAGCCAGGTTCTCTAAATTATTTAGATCTATTTTTTATTTATTCTTAATCTAAAAATTAAATGATTTCAGATGTCACATGAGATGTGATTAGATCTAAAATTAAAAAAATTAAAATTAAATAATTTAGATCTAAGTTTTACAAGATGCATGACTAGTTGTAAAATAGAATAGTACTATACATAGTCTTGCATGATCATGATTTATTTTGATTAAATTATAATTTTAAATCTATTTATTTTTTATTTTTTAATGATTATAAATATTATAATAAAATCTAAAAAATAAAAAATAAAATTATTTAATTTTTAGATCATATGAGATATGATGAATGCATGATTAGACTAGTTGTAGAATAGTTCTACATAATTATCTAAATTAAAATTTATTTTGATGTGATCAATTTAAATCTAATTTTTTAGATAATTATGAGATAATTTAGATCTGAAAAATATGCATGATATGATACATGATATGTATGCAAAATATGTACAAAGTTAGATCAATTTTTATATATGAGATATATAATGTAGATCTAATTAGTTTTATAGATTTATATTTCTGATTAAGACATTCTCCTTGGCTGTCCAATCATAAGAATAAAGTAGAATTTAAATGCCCTCTCTTTTCATTCGATGGAATGTTCTTATGATGTATAGGGGTGCTGCGCGTTCGTCCTTAATCAAAAATCAAGAACTTACTTTCTGCAAAATTGTAGATCCTGAAATCCTAAAATTTTATTTACATATTTTATTTATGAATCCTAACTTAATTAAGAATTAAGATTATAAAATATTAATTAGATCTAAAATAGAGAATTTTAGATCTAAGACATATTCATAATATTAGATTCGGGCTTAGGTAGCTCAATTAGGTCTAAGCAGTTGATTAAACCGAATCAAGAGTTGGTTAGATGGGATCAACAATACTTAAATTGACCAGCCTAGTAGAATTAAATCTGGATCAAGATCGAGTCACATGAGTGATCGATCAAGCTAAGACCTAATTAGGCTCAGTGGTTAGAGTCTGGATTGTAAGCTAACTCGATTGGTTCTGGCTCAACAATTTGATGTCTAAGACAAGTCTAGCAGATATGATCGACTAATTTTTAATTAGAAGCTACTCGACTCGAATGCATTCTTATCGAGTTAATGGCATATCTCTTCCACCGGTCTCACTTATCTAGTCATATTTGTTGGCTCAGTTCTGATCTGAGGTGGTCAATAATTCAAGCTAACGATGCCACTAGATTAGTCATAATGGTTATGACTATGTCAAGTCTAGTTTAATGAGATCTAAATCAAATCTTCTTGAGAAAAGATTAAGTCTAAGATCTTTCACCATTATAGATGTGCATGTCCTTTCCGGGGTTGATTGTTCTCGACTGATTATAGTGGTTCAGTTACACCGAAAAGACACAACCATACCTATTAGTCATTGAATGCTACGGGCTAGAGGATGGATTGGGCTTAATATTTTGGATACGATGAGAGACTCAATTAGGAATCCAATCTATGCAAATAGTGGATCTGACTTAACTAAGGAGTGGATCAATATTCTGGGCACGGTGAGATTTATGAATTAGAGATCAAGTTTGGATGTACCATGATTAGAAAATCATTGAACAAGAGTTGTTCACTCATTGGCTAACCCATCACCAATAACTGTTAGGTGAGGTGATGAGTCAGTTGGTGGAACCGCACTATCCATTAGAAATCATTGATCGTGAAGATTTTTGCATCTCTACAGAAGGAGTATAGAGATCCAAGAAAATAGTGAAAGCTAATTTATTTAAAAATTAAAATTTTAAATAAATTGGTTAAGTCTTAATTATAATATTTAACTAGAAACTTTGACTCTCTACAGAAAAATGTCTGCATCCAATCCACTAGTACGAATCCTAGACACCCATAGACTGATCGAATCTAATTATAAGAATTGGCTTTAAAACTTCAAAATTATTTTGGGTTTCAAAAAGTTAACTCATGTATTGGACCAGGACCTTTCCATCTTACCAGCTCATCCATCCATTAAATAGAGAGTGTCTCTTGAAAAGTGGACGAACAAAAATAACAAGGCCAGATACTACATGTTAGGCTCGATGTCTGATGAACTTCAGCACCAACATGAAGATATCAGGACTGCCCGCCAAATATTGGCTCACCTACAAGAGTGTTTGATGAACAAAGTCGTACAACCAAGTATCAAGTCACTAAATGACTATTCAAGGCTAAAATGTATAATGGACAGTCAGTCCAAAATCATTATCTGATGATGATCAAGAACTTGGAAGAGCTTGAGAAGCTTAAAGTGAGGTTGGACTTGGATCTGCAGAATAATATAATTTTGCAATCATTGACTGATGCATATGGGCAATTTATCATGAACAATCATATGCATAAACTTTAAAATTCTCGGACCGAAATTATGAACATGCTGGTTACCGCTAAGCTTTCTATGAAAGATTCTAAAGGCTCAGTGCTTGCTATGGAATGAACTTCTTCCAAGAGAAAGTCTTTTGAAAAGAATAAGAAGTCTGTAAAAAAGCAAAATGTAGAAGGAGAAAAGAAAAAAAGGCAGAGCTGAGAAAGAAGGCCGCTGACAAAGAAAAGTATTTTTATTATAATAATGACGGCCACTGAAAGCGAAACTGCCCTACTTACCTAGCCATCCTGAAGAATAAGAAGGAAGTAGGTCTTTCTGAAGGTATGCTCATTATTGAGTCTAATCTTATGGTTTCTTTTGCATTCAGTTGGGTACTTGACTCTGATTCTAGTGCTCATTTATGCACTTTCATGCAGGATCTTGAGGATAGTAGGAGGCTGAGGGATGGTAAGATGATCTTACGCATCAAAAATAGAATAAGAGTTGCTGTCATGGTCGTAGAAACATATCCTCTTCAATTACCATCTGATTTAGACTGTGTTAAAAGACTATTATTATGTGCCTGTAGTAAGTAGAAATTTGATTTCTATTTCTTGTCTTGCATTAGAAGGCTATGTAATTAATTTTCTTAAGGACCATTGTAACATTCTTTATGAAAGAAATAAAATTATAAGTGGTTTTCTTATTAACGATCTTTATCAGTTACATATTGATGTATCTATTTTTAATATCGAGCAAAATGTGAATGCTATGAAATAACCTAGGAATAGTCCAAATGATAGGTATCTATAGCACCTAAGACTAGGTCATATAGCAGAAGATAGGGTTAACAAATTGAAAAAAATTGGACTATTGAGTTCGTTGACTTTCGAGTCATATCCAATTTGTGAATCTTGTCTTTATGGCAAAATGACTAAGTTCCCTTTTGTAGGACATGGAGAAAGGGCCACGGATCTTCTTGTCCTAGTACATACTGATGTGTGCGGCCCATTTGATGTGCCGACTAGAGGCAATTTTGTCTACTTCATAACCTTTATCGATGATCTATCTAGGTATGGATATGTGTATTTTATGAGACACAAGTCTGAAGCTTTTAAAAAGTTTGAGGAATTCAAATATGAAGTAGAAAAGTAAATAGGAAAACACATTAAGGTTTCTTGATCAGATCGAGGAGGTGAATATCTTAGTCAAAAAATTTTGAACTATCTCAAGAAAAATGGTATAGTCTTTCAATGGACTCCACCTGGAACATCTCAACTCAACGAAATTTCAGAACGGAGGAATCGGACTCTATTAGATATGGTCCAATCCATGATGAGCTTCACAGACCTTCTTGATTTTTTTTGGAGACACTGTTTGTTAACTGCAATATACTTACTGAATAGGGTTTCTTCTAAAATCGTTCCTACCATACCGTATGAGATATGGCATGATAAGAAATCAAGTCTGAGTCATCTCAGAATTTGAGGTTGTCCGGCTCATGTCAAAAGACAACAAGCGGACAAGTTAGACTTCAGGTCCTTTAGAGCTCGATTTATAGGATATCCTAAAGAGTCATTAGGATATTATTTCTACATTCTAGAAGACCACAATGTGATTGTGAGTCGACATGCCATCTTTCTTGAAAAATAGTTTATTCAAGATAGCGGCATTGGAAAGCAGATCAAGCTTGATGAGAAAGTCTCACAAGAGCAACGAGCTAAGGACCAAATGGAACCAAATCAGGTTGAGCCAATACAATCACTACCTCCTCCACCTCGTAGATTGAAAAGAATTTTTCATTCTCCTGAGAGATACTTAGGTACCTATTTCAGAAGAAGTAGAGAAAATATTTCTCGTAGGTAATGGGATTCATCATGGTGATGATCCCAAAACCTATAACGAGGATGATATCGGATATCGACTCTGAGAAATGGTTAGAGGCAATGAAGTCAGAAATTGACTCGATGCACTCAAACCAAGTCTGGACCTTGGTAGATCCACCAGAAGGTATAGTACCTATTGGGTGTAAATGGATCTACAAGAGAAAGATTGGTGTAGATGAAAATGTGGAGACATTCAAAGCTAGATTAGTGGCAAAAGATTATAGTCAGCATGAAGGCATTGACTATCAGGATACCTTTTCGTCAGTAGCTATGCTTAAATCCATGCACACATTGCTTGCTGTTGCAGTCTATTTTGATTATGAAATATGGCAAATGGATGTAAAAATGATATTCTTAAATGGATATCTTGAAGAAAATATCTATATAGAACAGCCGCTAGGTTTCACATCCAGTGATGATGATCACAAGGTATGCAAGCTGCAAAGGTCCATATATGGATTTAAGCAAGCATCTCGAAGTTGGAATACTTATTTTAATAATGTAATCAAATTGTTTGATTCCATCAAGAATGAGGAGGAGCCATGTGTCTTCAAAAAGATCAGTAGGAGCGCTGTTATCTTTCTCGTATTATATGTAGATGACATCCTCCTTACTGAGAATAATATTTTCATGTTCACCATGGTTAAAATATGGTTATCCAAAGAATTCTCTATGAAAAACCTAGGTGAAGCATCCTTTATTCTACAAATTAAGATTTATAG
Organism: Cocos nucifera; assembly: GCA_006176705.1. Lineage (NCBI taxonomy): Eukaryota > Viridiplantae > Streptophyta > Magnoliopsida > Arecales > Arecaceae > Cocos > Cocos nucifera. The sequence continues at coordinate 33,007 of QRFJ01005262.1, read as the reverse complement.
AGATAAACCGAATAGGATGCTAGAACTTTCACAGAAGATGTACATAGAGGAAGTGCTAAAGAGGTTTAGCATGGAAAACTCTAAGAGGGGTTTGGTATCCTTCAGACATAGCATTCATCTGTCTAAGAAGATATGTCCTAGTATACTTAAGAAAATAGAACGCATGAGCAAGATCCCTTATGCTTCAGCAATAGGGAGCCTCATGTATGTCATGTTATGTACACGATCTAATATAGCTCGTGTTGTGAGTATCACAAGCAGATATCAGTCGAATCTAGATGAAGAACATTGAACTTCTGTGAAATATATTCTTAAGTATTTAAGAAGAACTAAGAATATGTTATTGATTTTTGGTAATGGAGAACTCCAAGTCCAAGGATATATAGACTCGAATTTTATGTCCGATGTAGATGATCGAAAGTCGACATCTGAGAGTCTATTTTTGTGCAATGGTGGAACTATCAGTTGGAAAAGTTTCAAGCAGACAGTGATAGCAGATTCCACAATGAAAGCAAAATACATCGCTGCATCAGAAGCTACAAATGAGGCATTCTAGTATAAGAAGTTTACCACAGAGATCGGAGTCATGCCATCAGATGCCATTCCTCTGTACTGCGATAATAATGGTGCCATAGCTCTTGCTAAGGAGCCGAGATCTCATCAGAAATCCAAGCACATTGAGTGGCAATACCACCTCATCCACGATTACCTTGAGAAGGGTTACATCGAGGTCAAAAGAGTCAACTCTGCAAATAATATGGTGGATCCGATTATAAAGTCATTGGGCCAACAGAAGATCGAAGCCCACCTTGAGAAGATGGGACTTAGATTTATAGTTAATTGACTTTAGGTCAAGTGAAAGTTTGTTAGATATATGTGCCCTAGAAGCCAGAATTGGCTGACACTTGTAATACACTTCTAGGGGCAAAATTATAATTTTAATTATAAATAATAAAATAAATTATTTTCTATCATAAATATGTATTTAGTATCTGTGATACATCTCTTGAGTTAATGATAATGATAATTCTTATTTTCAAGAGTTGAAAATTTAAGATAAGAATTTTCATTATTAACTCATAAAATGCTCCTGACCATAGGATCATCATGAGGATGGTGATTGATTCAAAAGATTGGTATATAATCACTTCTTTATAGTAGATGAGTCTTGAGTCTACGGTGTAGAGACATCGGAGCGAGAGTACAATACTCGTTAGAGAATGAGGGCACTGAGCGTGACCACCTCGAGCAGTCATAAGGAAGTCTACCTTCTCTCATTCGATGACTGGCTCGAAGCTGTAGTGGTGTGTCTGGTTCTTTGACCTGAGGTGCATCGATAGTTCACCTTGAGGGTGTTATAGTTTGACTACACCATGACTCGGTCTCTAGCCATTCGAAATCCTGAGGTGTATGTTGGCTATAGCATGTTCATTGTAGGAATTGGATTGCACCAAGAAGGAGATCTATCTACCTCGGTAGATGAGGAGCAGCCCTATGATGATCATGAGAATCAAGTCCATAAGCCCATGGCCATGGCAGAGTGAAATAATAGAAAGAGTTTCTATTAAGATTTTCACATTGGACTTGAATCGAATGATTAAATCATATGATAGAAATTAGGGTTTGACGAGTTCACCTTAACCCTAATCTGATCGGGGCTCAAGATAGAAGAACTTAATCACAAGTAGCTGCACCGAGAGATTCATTTTCAGTTTTGATGGGTTGCCACCATATACTGCTAGGTGTCACTGGTGGATTTTGGGAGCAATTAGAATGATTTAGATGATCGATCATTCTAGTTGTCTGAATCAGAAGAGTTCTGATCCATCGAAAGAAGTTTCGATGATATCGATGATAGAGATTGCGACATATCCCATTACCATATAGAACTGAACCTAACTGGATCACACAAACAAGGAGTTTGGATTTGGATATCATCAATTGAACTAATCTAGTTCAATTAATTTAAATTAGATTCAATTAGGTTCAAAAAAATCGTGCTAGCACACGATTGAGCCTAACATTCTCCTTCTACTATCATTAAAAGTTATCTCGACTAAGCCAAATAAATTTGTGCTCACTTAGGTATCTTTACTTGGTCTTACTGGAGCTTGTCCAGATCAGAAAAAGATTATCTTGATTTATGAGATAAATTTGAGACAATACCTACCATTTTTCATCATCTGCTAATTCTTGTCTTTTGACTTTGGTCAAACGTTGACCTTTGACCCTTAAACATATGCCCATGTGTCATGCACCCATAGGAGAGCAGATAGGAGCTTGTCTTCTTGCTAGATTTTGGAAATGAGGGGGTGCATGCCTAGGGAGGCATGCGCCCATGGATAGGGATGCCTGGAGTCCCATACAGATGGGACTCCAGGTTGCTTCTTGGATTCTACTTAGGTGACTCCTAGCTATAGACTTTGACCAGTCTTAGGCGCCATCTCAGGATGAATTAATGGGGCTCTCATCTGATTGGATCAGATGATGTCATTTCACCAATCAGATTTAGATTTAATTGCACGAAGCAACATGATTGATCGGGATGATGTGGCACTACATGGCGCAGCAGGATCTATATAAACCCTGTCTGCGCCCAACTTTAAAAGAATTCTCTCTTAGCCCACACCCCAAGGTTGTTCTTCTCCCTCCTCCATGTCATCTTCTAATCCTCTCTCTCCTCTCCACGCCCAAGGGAAGTTAGGCTCCAGTTTGGTGCGATCCAAGTAAGAAAAAGCTAACAAGAAAGGAAAAAGGCAACACTGCTGTAGAGATGACTACAGATTTTCGAAAGAAGTTTTGAAGATCCTTCAAATTAGATCTAGATCTAATTTTTGGAGAGGTGATAAAGAAGGAGAAGATCTTCAAATTCAGTCTGAGTGGATACCAGTAGAGGCCAGACGCTTGCGTGGCTAGATCCAAAACCTCAGACAATCAACAGGATCATCACAGGATAATCTGATTATCCAATAAAAGATATAAATTAAATTAAATGAAATTTATTTTT